>JANRMT010062853.1:2554039-2574303 GCA_026402145.1 Polypterus bichir lapradei | reverse complement strand
AAGAAAGAAAGAAAGAAAGAAAGAAAGAAAGAAAGAAAGAAAGAAAGAAAGAAAGAAAGAAAGAGAAGAGAAGAGAAGGCAAAGTGTTGATGTGTGCTGCTTTTTTAACTGTGTTTGTGGTGTGGGAAACTCTTGTGGGAAGCGCTTCACACAAATAATTCCTCTTGTTTTCTGCACCTGTGTCCAAGCCTGTGGTCTTTTGGCTGTTTGGGGAACTGAGGCGCCTCCTAGTTGTCACACTATCGATGTGGAGTTTAAAGGGTAAATAGATAACATTCTCAGTGTGTATGCAAACCACTATGTTTTACAAGGGACAATCAATTTTTTTCATGCGGCACTATCAATAAATGGCAAAAAATTGTGCTCATGGAAATTCGCAGGTCAGAACAATGACCAGATGAAGCCAGAGGATAAAAAAAGAGGATTCAATAACAAAACTCAAAATGTCCACAAGAGGTTATAAAAAAAGGAGAATAGGTGACCCTTTGGGGCTTATTAAGCATAGCCTCCTCTAAGTATAAGAGGAAAGAAACTCCTGCTGAGAAATTCCCCTGTTGTCCCAACAATCCTTCCTACCTCCTGATTTCATCTCTGGTCAGACCTTCCATTTCCCTTCCTGGGAGCACCTATGTCGTTACCGTCTTCCTGACCCCTAACTCACTTTTTTAAAGGGTGAGCTGAACCTTTTCAGAGTCATGGCCTATCAAATGGCAACTGGCTCCAGGTCATTTCTGATTTGCCTGCTGCTCCTGAGTGGGCTGGAGGACTAACTGCTCGCCCTCTGAGCTTCTCTACCAGTGTTCTTCTAACCTTCTATCCAGGAAGAGGTCCATCCCCACTTTTAGACAGATCCATGTGCGCCTTCCCAGAGTTCCCATACAATCTCTCAGGGTGTGACATCCTGCTTTCCTTCTTATTTTTATAGAAGGCTATTTATTTTAGAAGTTAGAACATCATGAGACTGCCATCCTTCCAGAGCCAGCTGTCCCTGCCCTGATTCCCCCATGTTTGTAAACTGAATAGCAAATCAGAAAAGAGATGGCAAGATTTGATTCATACATTTGTGCATAAAAGTTAAACAAACTCGATACTCAATCCTATATCAAACCTTTTCAAAAACTTTCAGAATAAAATAACATTTCCAGAAATGTAAAAACCTTCATGAGAAATTAAGTGCATGTGAAACAGGAGCACTCTGTTCAGAATGTGTGTGTGTGTGTGTGTGTGTGTGCACGTATGTGTGGATGAGTGTGTTATGTGACAAAGGAAGTATGCTGGATTCTCTCCAAAAGCAAAAGGTTAAAAAGAAAAAAAAAGGTGAGCACATTCTTAGGCCAAGACTGGGCACATTGTGCCACGGCTGTGGGAAACTCAGAGCACTTCCTTCAAGAGTGATTAGGAGGAAACTTAAGATGCCAGATCAGTGCGTCTTCCCACTTTTGTTGTATGAACTGAAATATGAAAACCAGCATTCTGACTCTGAAGACAAAATTGCATCTCTCTCTCTCTCTCCTCAGGAGGATTCATGGTGTCTCTTTCAAGGGTCGACATGTTGAGAAGATCCTCACAGCTGATAAAACAAAGTGTAAATCATCTCTGATTTATCGGAGACACCATCGCCGGTGCTCCAAGCCGTCGTGCTGATATTCTTAACGCCATTATCTTTCTCTGTGATGACATTTCAATCTGATAATAGAAATGGGAAGTAAAGTTTGCAGCTGCTCTACGCTTTTGCTTTCGTATCTAGAACCGTACACCTTGGTGTTATGATAACTTAGCTTTGGTGTGCTCTTTGGACTTCATTTGAATTTTGTGTCAAAACGTGGTGAAGATTTTGCGTAATGTCAACCTCTGGGCTTCTGGGCAAAGGGCAAGAAAGCACAGCAGATGAGCAGAAAATGAAGCCAAAGGGTCTTTGATTACAAATCTATTATTCTGAGAGTGAAGAGGTCTCTTGTTAGATAAACACCAAGGCTAGTGTCCTGGCTCAGGCGTCCAGGAAGAGGAAGAAGAATTATTATTATTATTGTAAGAAATTTACATATGTAATACATTTCATACATTGTGCTTTACAATGTGCTTTACAAAAATTACAATAAAATTAACCTTAAAAAAATATAATTTATATAAAATATATATGTTATGCATGCCTGTCAGAGGGTGGCATTCCAGGCTCACCTAAGGTGAATGGTACCACCCTGGGATGAGAGGTAGCCCTGTTTCTAACAGTTTTGTCCCCTCTTGTCCATCACAGCCTCGAGCTCAAAAAAGCCAAGGAAGCCTTCCGGTCTTTTTTATATAAAAGGGAGACAGACGCTCCTGGAAGATGGAGTCTCATTTTCAGACATGACCGCCATAAAGGGCAGAGAGAGAGAAAGTGTGTCCTTTAAAGAGCACTAAATCAAGGGAATTGTCCCAGTCAGAGTGTGCCATTGAGTGCATGTTTTATTTACAGTTTTCTTTTTTGTTGTCATTAAACAGGGTTTGCCCGGGTGGCACACTAAGCAAATGGCTTTTGTCCTGCGTTATCATTCATCTTGCTACAATATATAAACCCTAGCATTTTATATATATAGATTCTGTTATATTATATTTACAATGGCTATGACCAGATGACGATGTAGGAGAAGGAAACAAAATCTCCAGGAAATTCAATTTTCAGTAATTCCAGAATACAAAAATGTGATAACCTAAGCTAAATGATAAGTTAGTATGTCCCCTGAATTCTGCATTACATTCCCAAGCCAATATCTGCAATATGACTCAAGTATGAAGTATTGTGACTATATGAAGTCATCCATCTATTTTGTTAAGTCATGCTTTCCTCATCAGGAATACTTGATGGTTGAAAGGCTCTGGAGGAAAATGCAGAAATACTTACAGTAACACTCTTTACACACTTCTACTGTATGTGTAAACATGTTTTACTTAAATATTGAATGGAAAAAATGTTCATCAATCTGTTTTTTGAATCTGTTTATTCCAAACCAGGGTCACAATCAAAAAAGTATGTAACCAGCCACGGATAGGATGCCAGTCCTCAAGAGGGTACAATCCAAATCACTGTTTTGGGGGGGGGGGGGGGGCTGAACCTATGCCAGAAGCACTGAGCACAAGCCTGGAGCCAAATAAACCAACATGTATGTATTTGGGACACAGCTGGGAACTGGAGCAGCACATGGCATCTAAAGAACATCTCAGTTCCAGTTGTGAAGCTGCGATTTGAACACAAATTTCTGAGAAACCAGAAGTATGATAAATACAAGATGACCATTCAGTCCACAAAACATTCTTGGCCAGCTAACAGCTAAGTTGCCCCAATATCTCACTGAAATACTTTTTCAGATCTGTCAATGTTTTATACTTTACTATATGACTCAGCAGTTTCTTTTTCCAGATTCCCACAACCATTTTAGCAAATAAATGTTTCCTGTGTTTCAACTTGAATCCATCTTCCCTTAATTTAACCAATTTCTGAAATATGTGAGCGTAAGAAATCCCAGCTGGAGAAGGCAATTCAGCTCATAAATGTTCATCCAGTATTATTCCCTTTTTTTTTTTTTGCTAGTTTGAAAACTGTAGTTTATCCAAGACAGACATGAAAAAACGGGAAATGCACAGGCAGTGAGTGTGCCCTGGTGGCTAAACACCACCATTATCCACACGCTAAGTCACTGAGCAGATTGCATAACCTGCCATATCTGCATACATGCAAATATTAAAGTGCAGGTGGGTCTCAAAAGGCAGCAATTCCAAAGATATACAAATAAGAACATTAAGAAAACACATTTTAAACTTCAAATGGACTTTCATCTACAGGTTTGTGCTTTTTATTTATAAATAAAGGAAAATCATTTTGATGCAGATGAGTAACTAATAACTCACTAACAGTAAAGTATAGGGCAGTTCAGTACACAACTAGTTTCTTACTCGACAGATCAGGTCAGGTTGCAGAGCATGCACTGGTACAGCACATTGTCGCACCCATGGATTCTGGTTGGCAACTCCCCCCAGGAAGACATCAGTCTAGCCTCACCTTCCTGAAATGACCCTCTATCTGCCTGGTCCAGTGACTTGGGTTCTCAGCAATGAGAATAATGCTCAGGGAATCGCACCACATGGTCATAGTATCGTAACTAATGCTCCCTCACAATAAAGGTTATGTGCCTCATTCAGGACTCCATGAGCAACTGCTCATTTGACACAAAGTCAAACCAGCGGTATCCAAGGATTCTCCGGAGAGACACAGTACCAAAGGAGTCCAGTCTTCGTCTCAGGTCACTGGATAGCATCCATGTCTCACACCCATTTAGCAAGACAGGAAGCACCAGAACACTAAAGACTTGGACCTTTTGAAAAGATATTGGGAGAGCCACACACCCCTTTCCAGCAACCTCATGAGGAGTCACCAGAGACATGAATGTAACTGCCAAGGTGTTACTCATCCACAAGAGTTAATGAAACAATATGTATTTTTGCTCATCATTACATTTAGATACATTTTCATTGCAAGTTCCAACTTTCATACAAAATCGTGTTCCAGAGAAATGGAACATGATCATGACCCTAGTAATTGATATCAAAAACTGAAATCAATCTCCTCAGTGAATGAGTAAGACAATAAAAAAATAAATAATAAAAGAAATGACAAGTCTAAAGCATCTTCAGGAAAACCAACTCCAGTTGCTGACTGTAGGACATATGAATATAAAAGGGTTCTAAGTGAGTAACCCAGGTACAAAGTGAGCAGGGGTGGAAGTGACATTACTGCTTGCAGTCTTCACATCTTGTAAAATAGGCAGAAAAAGCGATATTTAGTGACAAGTAGAAGTAGTCAGACAGGCTGGGTCAGAAAAGCCTTAATTCATTACAGTGACCAAAAACAAAGGGTAAGCAGAAATTCTAAAGACTAGAAGAAGACAAAAGCTTAAAATTTTAAAAGAAAGCTAGAAAACAATTTCAGTTCCTTGATAGACTACTCTTCTTGTGCCAATGAGTCACCAATTGTAATGTTTTGGTGTTTGAAAGATGACTGACGTCACATCCACACACCCAGAAATGAATTAACAGCATGTGGTGTTGCAACAACAAAAACATAAAAACGGTGCTATTGGTGAAATTACCAAAGGAATCCCTAAAATGGGTACAGAAATTGATGCAAACAAAGTAGATAATATAAATTTAATTTCTGACAGTCACAGATCTCTAGAGCTTTAGCTCAGTTGGCTGCAAAAGCTTGACCCTTAAGGGGAAGCGTGCTGGTGATGGTGAAATGGCAGCTTTGTATGCTACATTAGTGCTGTTCCTCAGATTCAACAGATCAGTGTCACCTGCTCAACATGGAGCTGTGGAACACAAAACAGCAAAGAGGAGAGTGTAACAGGCCACAAATGAGTGCACATGCCACAAAGAGCAAGAATATAAGTGTATAAATGACACCATCACCTCAGGAAAGTCAAAAGTCTGACCAATCTCTCAGATTCTGGGGGCTGGCTTGATTTTCATCACTCTCAGAAAGTGCTGAATAAGAGATAAACAAATTCCATCTTTTTCCTTCTTCAAATAACAGTTCAAGAAGGATGGACAGAAAAGCAATGAAGAATCCAAAAAAATAATCACCAGACACAAAATGAAGTACTGAAGCATAACACCCAAAACCCAGATGATTTGCACAAAACTAAGCGCCTTTCTTCTTGTTGTTCATTTGCTCAGCAGCGCAGAAAATATCAAGAGTCAAAAGACTATCAAAAGACCTGTGTACCAGTTTTATTCACCTGGCCAATCCTCATCTATGTCTCCCTGGAAAAACCAATCACAGAAGAAGTGAAGATGTCACTCATTGATAAGTTGAATGCACTCTATTTCTTGCATTCCTGTTTCCAAATTCTGAACATTCTTCACTCTACTGAGAACTAAACAAAATAATGTCCTTATCAACGCGTGTATGCTGGCAACACAACTAAACGCTTCACTTCTTAATTTTGTATTACTTGATGGCCACCTTGGTGTTGGTCTGGTTAAAACCCCAAAGACATGTCTCTATTCTATTGGTTTCTCTATTGGTTCTCTATTGGTTCTTTTGGTTTTCAGGAGATTGTGTGGTCCACAAGGAGAAACCAAACTTCGATGCGTACCTGCGCATTTCCACCTTCTTAACCCTTATTGGAATGCTACTCGTCAAATTCCAGGTATGTACATTTTACTACAATAACTATTTATATTTTTATTTTTATTTTATAAATAGCAAATCATTTAAGATACATTCATCTGTTACACTTTCATGATTGCCACTGCATACCACCTGCTCAGCTCAGTGCTGTGTAAATAGTATTTGTCAAGATGGAAACCTGCACTGAAGGCTGACCTGGGCGAGCTTTCAGAGATGATGCTGCAATACGTAGTAGCCATTAAAAAAGCTATGGTTTAAAAAAATGACTATGTTTATCACGCAGAGAAGGGATTGCAAACAAGCAGAGGTCAAAATGTCACATAACAAGCTTGTGAAAAAATGTTAAGAGGTGAAAATTCACCAAATCACTAAACAAAACACGGGCACTTTAAACATCTGTTTCTAAGGAAAAATGAGAATGGCTTTTGGGCACAGCCCAAGAGGTGAGCTATCTTTTAATTTCCCAGCTTTACCTACAGCTGAACAGCAGAACTGGATGAACAGAACCAGATGCATGCAGTTAACAGAAAGGAAAGAGATGGCACGATTAAGAAAACCAACAAGCAGGAATGATATTACGT
Source organism: Polypterus bichir lapradei (assembly GCA_026402145.1). Lineage (NCBI taxonomy): Eukaryota > Metazoa > Chordata > Cladistia > Polypteriformes > Polypteridae > Polypterus > Polypterus bichir. The sequence continues at coordinate 2,567,553 of JANRMT010062853.1, read as the reverse complement.
GCTAGGCCCAAAAGGTCTGGAACAGCAGAATGAAGTTTAAGGGCCTTAAGGTCAGCATTGCCTCCAGATCTCTCATTCCTTAGCCTGGGAAAGAGAAACAGACCCAACTTTCTTTGGTAAAGCTGCCATATTTCTGATAAAGCTGAGGGAGAAAGACAATCAGAGGATCAGGGAGCTGCACACCCCAACCCTACTTCTAACCCTAAGTTGACATAGATCAACAGCTAATCAGTGTGTCTGAAACGCTTTGTGTGTTTCCAAATAAGTAGTGAACAACCGTGGGATGGTTGGGAGGCTTTTCTTCCTTTTTTTGGATATTCCTGTTCCACACCTACTGATGTTTTCCAAATCTATGATGGTAACGCCATTAACACTGTAAATTGCTAAAGAGATAACTGGTCTCCAGTAGTCAGCTTACTTCTCTTGTTTCCAACACGACTGTGAGGAGTAGCCCATTCATTTTCTTTTTCACTTCTTAACTCCTGGCTCCTTCTTATTTCTGTAACTTCTGCTTTCCCCACCTTCACAGATACTTATTCAAATGTGCAGCAAGCCTACACAGCACTACAATCAGGTTTGCTTTCTGGACTGCCACCACTACATTGTAAGGTCTGGATGATGATAAAGGAGTATCCCTTCAGGCATTACAGTTGACGACTAACTCTGGGAGGACCCGGTAAACGGCAGCTGCCTAGGGCAGACATCATGTTGCTATGACAACTGAAGCAGGAAATAGGATGTTTCCACGGGAAACTTTTTTTTTTTTTTAAAGGGGAACAGCTGACCAAAAATGTGGAAGAAAAAAGAGAAGCAGAAGGCATGGAGCTCATCTATCTAAGCCTAAGAAGACAGTGAGATCGAACTTCACCCAGGGACGTCTGATATTTCTGGGTGGCCACCCAGAAGATAAGAAACAGCATGGCGAATCCTCAAGAAGAGGCAAGGGTTTATTTATATGGCCCAGTGGTTCTCCAGGTGCTCCCATTGGTGAGTCGGACTCACACTTAAATTCTTAAGGATTGAGAGAAAGCAGCCATATTCATCTGCTGTCCGTTTTTTTTTTCCCACATCATGCAATGAGAACTGTAAGACTGGATTCATCATCATGTCACAAGGGCTATGCATAATCATCCCCTTTCTGATTTCTCTTACTTATTGTATGTGTATCATACCGGGGATTAAGGGTTGGCCGCTGTGGGTAGGGAGGTTTGGGAGGGCGTCTGGGGAAAAAGGGAACACAAACGAGCACCCAGTCACCTTTCATGTATATGGTATGTATAAACATTGGATCCTGGATTGGAATACACTTGCATATTTAAGCAATCTAACTATCATCTGGGATTCTTTTAAGTATTGGTGGGGGGGGTGTTGAAGACTGAATATTTTTTAATACCGATATATCTTTCAAGCATCGTCCACTTCCTCTTGGGTGGTGAAGTAAAGCGATCACACCTCATATAAGGCGATTGTTACAAAAGAGACAACACACAAGACGGCAGTTCCTGAGAGGGGTACAAAGAAGAAGTACAATAGTTTGAGGGAGACGGTGAGAGATTTTTTGTATTTCCTAGGCCATAGGTTGAGGAATGAAAAAAGTCTTCCATTCTTAAAAGCTATTTTTATGATAACAATGGGCAATCATTTCTTTTTTTAAAAGTTTTACTTGAAAAACTTTTGGTGATTATGAGAGGCAGCTTCAAACTGAACACAAATTTAATTTTAGATTGATTGTATCACTTAGAATAAACAAGAAATTAACTTTTATTGAATGTAGTGTGTTTAATCACTTAATGATGCTGATACATTGCATTTGTTCAACTGAGCTAAAAATTTTTTGTTACTGATTTTCATTTGTACTTAGTTTCTATTGTTTCTCATTTCAGTGCCCAACAATAGTCAGCCAGCATTAATGAATTCAGCTTGCCCCGATGTTGCTTTTTTATTGTTGCAATGTCCCGGTAAAACCTTTCCCCATGTTTGTCACAGATTGCACTGAGATTACCAGGGATGATGTCTTAGTGTGAATATGAATCTTTACAGATTTTTGTATATATGTGACGTGTTGTCAACTAGCTGGATGTAGTTTAATGCTTTCAATAACCTCCTTGAATGCCTTCCATGTGATTTATTCTGGACTCTCTAGCAAATCATCGAGCCTCTTTTATTGATGATGTGTCTGATTTGTAGACCAAAAAACTGCCTTCCTTAATCTTGGCATCAGTTATTCATGGAAACATCCGTCTCAGATATCAAAATTCAGTCACATTACTTGTTCATTGCTTTCACAAATTTTTCATCAGTTCAAGGTTTATATGAAAAGGAAGCAAATATATTTTTGTCAGGCTCACAAGCAGTTTATGTGCCACCAAATGCTTACAGAGTGGCCAACTCTTTAATATAATGGGACTCTTCAGTCTGGCCGCCTGATTCACAAATTAAACAACACGACTTGGTATAGCTGAGCTGCATTACTAGCAAAAGTTCCGCTACTTTTAGATCACCACAGATGTTCCAGTTGTAGTTGTTGTACTGTATATGTATGCTAATGATAGGAAATCACAAAAATAGGTGATTACAATAAATTGCACATGACAGGAAAATTTAAAGGTGATTTTTCGTGATCAGTAGGCTAAAATCCATAAGATACACCAGAAAGTGTTAAGGAAGCAATGGACAGGTGGTAGACATGAAGGAACCACCCCATTTCTGGAAAATGAACAGGTGCATGATAGCACCAAAAAAAAAAAAAACAACAAAAAAAAAAACAGACAGTCATTGCCAAATCCACCTCACTGAGCGTCAAACAAAAAGGGTTCAGTAGGGCTGGTCAAGTTTCAGGAGAGCTCTGTTGTTCTGTGTCTCAAGTCCTAAATGCAACACCTTCAGCTTGATACCGTCATGACTGGCAGGAGCAGAGCTTCTCACCATCAGCTGCCCTCACTAGGTGTCTTCTCTATGACAATGTCCATTGCCATCCTGGGGTGGCATTGCATACCTCAGGAGAGTCGTGGAAGGCAATCCTCTGAGGCACTTGCACCATTTCATGTCATGTCATTTTCTAACCCATTTAATCCAGATCAGGGGCATTTGGGGGTGGGCTGTAACAAATCTCAGCTAGCATAGGTCAATTCATAGGAACAAACCATGGAAAAATCATTGTTGTCCAGTGTAATTATTTGATCCCTTTAACCCATAAGTGGATTATCACCTTCCATAATAGATGAAAAGATAGATGGATGGATGGCATATGTGATTCTTTGATGGCAAACGAGATATTTACAAGATAAACCTCTTACTGTGTAACACAAATTTATATAATTCGAAGTTTATACACATAAATTAGGGTAAAAATCCAAAACTGCCCATACATTGTGTCTTACTGGTCTGCAAGTTATGAAATTACCAGCCCAAACTTGTCTCACATAACTTACCTGCCATACTAACGCAAGGTAACTGCACAACCTTCTGCTTCACTTCCTTTCAAACTGGATTTTGACAAACCTGTCTAAGGTGATAAGTCTGAGGAAGAGAATTGGGAAAAAAATCTTTCATCATGCAATCCAGGGTTCCAAAGTGTGTTATGAAATAAAAGCAAACTCTAGACCCAATTTTCAAGTCATACCCTCAATGTTGTTTTTTTCTAAATAAAAGTTATAAGGTCCACATACTGCATCTTACCTGAAAGAATAATGATGTTTTAATGCCTCAGTCACATGTTTATTATAATATTGTGTGAGAAAAAAAAAACAAACACAGGTTATTTCAAGGGGGTGCAGTGACAGAATTTCTTGTTAAAGAAGAATCCTTGTGGTGGCCATTCACGGCAGAAAGGCTTGTAGTGATTATCTGCGAACTGCCTCTACCGAGAGTAAAGCATGAAAAGTGTTCTTCAGAGAGAATCAATGAGTAATCATTGTGAGAGATGGCCAGCAGCTTATTCCGGACAATACATCCAGGCCGCTAGATGGAGTCCTGCCTGCAACATGGAGGTGCCCCGGATTCCCACAGGGCATCATGGAAAATGGAGTGCGGCTTCACAGCCCTGCTGGATACCGTGGGGACCACCAGGGGATGGGGCAGGGAGACACGAAGATTGTTGTTTCTGTCATAACCTGGAAGTACTCCCAAGTCATGGGGACGGAAGGACAGAAGTACTATATAAATCTTCATCTGACCCGGAAGTGCTATTGGATCACGTGGGCTGAAGGACAGGAGTACTTCCGGGTCACGGACTATATAAAGGACTATGGGAAACCCAGCAAAGAGAGACAGAGGTGGGAGGAAGTGTGACAGAGCTGCTGGGTAAGAGAGGAGGATTTATTGTAATTATTGCACTGATTATTGAGTATTGTGGAGGTGGACGTGCTTCGTGCACAGTATTGAAGAAATTAAAATTATTTCTGGTACTTTTACCTGGTGTCTGGACATGTTGACTGTGGGTTTGGAGGAGCGACAGCGCCCTCTGGTGTCACACCATCAAAGAAATGACTCCAGAGATTTAGAAAGGGTACTGAGAACTTCAGTCAATGCACATGGGTAGAAAAGTGACTGAGTCATTATCATTCTGATGTGAGACAATAGATGGAAATCCACTGGTAGTTAAGGTACCACATATGTCAATATTGTTGGGTGTTTCTTGGCCATTTCCATTGTGTTCACAAATTTTGGTTTTACTCTTGTACATTATGTATTAGTGATCCACAGGTAAATTATACATTGTGTATGAATGCAAAAAATACTTGGCCAAATACAAAACAATATTGCTTTATTTGCCTAGATGTCTCATTTAGTGCCAAGAAGGTATTTTGTCAACACCTTCATTCTTGGCTTGGTTTAACAAGAATGTTTTTAAAACCCTCTAATCAGGGACATTTGAAGTAGACTTTGCCATAATTAATTTTGGTCTCCTTCTAATGCCTAGGCATTTAGTTGAATGACTAGATATTGTAGAAAATATAACGCGAGAAGACAATTCTTTGAAACTTTGCCAACAAAGTCAAGCATTGAATCTAGCATATCACGCGCTGCATTGGCCAGGAACATGTGTGCATGTGATGAGATTTACAGATTTGACATTGAAAGTACTTTCATAAATGTAGAGGCTTATCATTTAGCATAGGAGATAATATTTTAGATTTTTCGATATTTTTCTGTCCAGGTTTGGTGTTTGGAAAAGACCCCAGAACCCCTAGTTTTGGAATAACACAATAATTAAACTACCATCACCTTAAGAACTTCAAACAGAATCAAGATCTGGAATCAAAATATGTTTGGCCTTTGGATTTTGTGATAGGCTTTACTTATAAATTAGGGTCACGTATGTGAACAAAGCTAAGTGATCAATCCGACAGTTTCCCATTTTGAGATCTAATGTAAATCTCATTTATTTTCTGATTTATTATATGTACATAGCATCATGGTGTTCTCATTTTTTTGTGATCAATTGCTTATCATATTTAACAAAGTTAAGAAGACATCAACATTTCAAAATGAGCAACAATCAGCATGAGAAATGAACCCACACTGGAGACCTTCACGGCCGACAATCACTTTTCTCCCACAGATTCAGCAAAACAATGGCTCTGTTTCTCAATCCCTATGGGATTGCTTAGCACACTGCCACCACTTCAGAGCTCTGCTTCAGCAGAGTCAGTGTCATCTCCTGTGTCTCCCTGACTATGCCAACTCTCAGCCAATTCATCCAGCATCACAGGTCTTCTCTCTCGATGCCTCTGCCCTTTCTCAGTGTGAGATGTATCCCAAACGCTTCTCCTCTTTCTCATTTTTTCTGTTTTATTCATCTCTGCCCAGCTCTTCCAGCCCAGCGTTTTCATCACACCGCACAGTCTCTAATTCACCACACCTAGGCAGCACTATAATTGACGGCCGCTGCCTCCTCGCTAATTCTACTGATTACCAAATCCTCCAACATGGCATGGCTACCACTTGTGTGCCCTTAATGCACTCTCACGGCCTGGGCCATGTCTTTTACATTGGCTGGCTTACCTGTCTTTCACATAGATGTGGCACTTCCTGTTCCCTCTCAGATCAAAACCATACTCGCCAGTTCAGTAAATGCAATCTGTTTCATCACACCCATTCCATACCATACCATCCACCCATAACCACACCATCATATATGAGGAAGGGAGTCCATGAACATAAAAGATTTAACTGTGCAAGCAGACGATTCCCAGTTATGAATGAACTCGCTGAATGCTCCATTAATCCGTAATGCAGACAACTCAAGAAGAATCGGGTGGTAAAAGGAAGTCAGCCAGTTCTTCAGTGAGATTAGTTCAGGGAACCTCCACCTAAAAGCAAGAAGAATTTCGGAAGTTACAGTGTCGGGACATAAGAATCTGTGCTAGTGCACTGGCAGATCAAGGCCTGAATGATCTAAGAGTACAAGAATATGTGTCAATAGAGAAATAGGAAATGATAGCAATGAAGAGTGTGAGTAAGAGATTAGAGACTGGAAAGCCAGCACAGGGGTCAATACATACACACCAAATGTACCTGGGACATCACAGGGACATAAGTGACACAGAGAATCTGGGCTAAGGCCCATGAAATGGAGCTTATGCTGAGGTAAATGTAGCCTATGTTCAAACATAAATTGAGTAAACTTATTACTGGGAAATCTTGATGAATGAGGATAATGTGACTTGTCACACACATGGGATTGGAGGCACCTAAAGGGCCTGAATAATAGTAGTACCATGCCAGACCAGTGGGTGGTGAGCTGCACTGACTTTCTCTCTCAATCCTCTGCAGACCATCCACGGGAAATCCTGCTAGGCCCCGGCACCATTGATGACATCACTTCCGGTACTGATACTATTTTTGGCGTCACTTCCAGTTCCAACACTATTGATGATGTCACTTCCGGTCCTGATAATGTCACTTCCTGTTCTGGTCCTGATGACATCACTTCCTATCCCGGCCTTTAAAGCCGCCATATTTTCACTCTTAAATCAGTTCTGTTTTGGACTCCAACCTGTGAACAACTCAACCAAAATTACTCATTTGCAACTAGGGCATAATATACGGGTGGCTGCCCCAAACCTTTTTGATCTCTGTGGACTGCTATTGTGACAGAGTCCTGGGACCACTGCGAGACAATGGGTAGAGGTTTATAGAAAGGCTTATATAACAGGAAGTAAACAACTGAGACAGGCCTTCTGAGAGAAGAAGAGGAACTCACAGGAGAGAAATGAGGATGGCACAATAAAGGAAGATGTAAGGGAGACACCATGTACCCTAAGTGCTGAATGGAGCTGAAGGTAGTAGAAAAAGTTGGAAGAAAGAATGTAAAAGTGAGACTGACAACTTTCAAAAAAATTAAGGCCAGAATCCCAAACAGATCACCCATCACACCAATGCCACACTGCCTCCCAGCAGGCAGGAAATCTGAATTGCCACCCAAGAACAATGCATGATTATTAAAGATAGGAAAGTGCATATGTCATTTTTGAAATGTTACCCAAATTCTTTTCCGTTTCATAATAAGCTTGAATAACATAAGTTATAATGGGCCCTAGGTCGGCACATACAACTGAATTTAGTTTGTAGGAGAGTATCAACTCAAGGAAAGATCGAATGGCTTATCCAATGCTAAACTGGACATAATACATAAGCCCAGTGATGTAATTCTAAATCAAGTAATGACACTCCTGCATTACATGCTTCATTCTGGGTCTCCTGCCATTCCAGATAAAATTGGAGTGCAAAGAAGGAACCTCGGACCAAAGGAGGGAGAAGGAGGAGGCAGGGTAGGAGTTCTCATTTATGACACATAGACATTTATATGATTGAAGAAAATGATAACAGACTTAGGAGATGACAAACAAATGTCTTCCCTGACTGATCTGCAAAACCTAACTTTAATTAGTTTTTTTGAAAAGTGACTCTAAAATGGACCGGTTTTGAAATTGTAGATGTCCTCTTCATTCAAAGCAAGGACAAAACTGTGTACCCTACATTCCACTAGACACAGATGTGTGCTCACTTCAGTCAAGTGAGAAGTGTGCACCGGTCAGTGAAGTTGGAGGGAGCAGGACACCTGGTGCCCAGTTAACATCTTGTGAAGCACAACTTACTATGTATATTGCATTTATCTACTTTCTCCATCATATATTTTTTCTCAGGTTCCAATGAGTAGTGTCATATGCATCTTTGAGATATATTGTAAGTAAATTGAGCAAAAAGAATGATTTTACATTTGGTCACCATGACTTGTACATCAATAAAGTTGACAAGAGTCACATTATTCATTGTTCTTTTTGTTATCCACCCAAATAAACCTCCTTTATTATACTCAATCTTGAGCCTCTGTATCAAACCACAAAATGGTGGAAGTCTCATGCAAAACTTACTGTAAAACAACGGAATACTTTCTTGTTCTCAAGCAACAAAAGGACAAACGTCAGAAATCCTTGGACTAAGTACTGACAGAAAGGAGTTCACGGCTAGGATACCATGTAGCAACCTCGACTGTGAGCCCCCATCCTGATAGCCAATGGTGACCTCCAGGCTGGTTTTATTTCACCAATCATCTTCCTTTAATGCATATCCTGTACTGTCTTTAGCAGACGCCAGTGGTTGACTCCCACACAAGTTTTTGTTTGCATGAAGTCAATGGCAGAAGCAAGTCCATCAAGTTATTTATTGATAGTACTCTACTTCTTTCTCTGTTAGTCTACTCATTCGCTGTGTGGGAAAAACTGTATCATTAGATGGACAGCTGCTGAGCTAGTCAGATGATTCAAAATGTAGCATGTGATGGGCAGCACATATGGACTGGCATCCCGACCAGGATTGATCAAAGATGCTTACCCTGCCAGAAGGCAGGTACAATAGAAAGACTGAGGGATATGATCACTTATAAACATCTTCTCCCCAATTACACTAGGTGGCAGCCTCCTTGGGGCACCTGCATGCCATGCTAGAACAAGTAGTCCGGTGAGGCAAACCTGTTAAGTTCCATAGGGGCCGCCAGGAGATCTGCAAGGATTAACTGTTCTTACTTTTTGGGACTTCTAATTCACCCAGAATAACTTCCATTGGGCTTTATCCTAGCACCATAAGTGTTCCAGGGTCTGGCATAAAAAAAGCTGATTGACCTCATCCAGATGAGGTGTGTGGAAGATGGAAAAAGCTCCTTTGGGAGGTGTGGAGGTGAAGAAAAGAGAGAGGAGAAGAACTGCATTTTGCTTCATGCCTTTTTTGAAGCTTTTTTTGTAAGGTATTTTTATTACTAATGAACCTTTTATTTATATTGGGAGTTGTGTCTTGGGTTTGGGTTGCTGCAACGCCCCCTTGGTAGTCACAAGTGGCACATCTTGCATTCAGCCAGCCAAAAGCGATACACATCACTCCTCTTTTCAGGTCACTACATTGGCTCCCTATTGAGATCAATTGCTTGACGCTTGCCTACTGAGTTGTCAGAGGGTCAGCACTGACATGGTTATGGAGTCACTCATGAGGGCCTATGCTCCTTGTAGGCCACTCCAGTTTGCTAATAGTATCTGGCAATAGCTACTCTGCGTAGCATCAAGTCTCAATTCACACTATCTTCATTTGTAGCTTCTAGTTAGTGGAACGAGCTGCCTATTTCGATTAGAACAGTTGCCTCCCTCAGTGTGTTTAAGAATCGTTTGAAGACTCTCTTCTTCATGAATATCTGTCAAATTGATAATGGTTTTGGTTTGAGGTTCTTGTAAGGAAGGAAAGATTAACAAGCTTTGCGTTCTGTTTGATTTACAGCTCTTCAACGTGTGATGATCTGTTGTGTAACCTTGTCCTGTAACAAGTGTTTCAAAGCTGTCCATAGGCTGATGATTACTCTGTTGACCTCTTTTATAAGTCGCTTCGGATAAGCATGTCTGCTAAGTGTATAAATGCGAAAAAAATAATGTAAATGGATAGCTCTTTGTATCTAATAAACTCTCTAACAGTGGTAAACTAATCCTAGGCAATTAAACTCGTACCTTAGTTAAGAATTTTTCCTTTAATTGCAAGCCAGTTTCCTCTGCTATCACTTTTCTTTCCAACCAGTCTTTTGCAGTCGACTATGTGTTTAAGCTTGGCGTAACAATTCATCACAGGATTTTGTAAAGATTGTTGTGATAATGTAAATTAAGTAACAATATGACATATGACTTATATGACAACATATGACTTATATTAAAGAGGTTCTTCTAAAACCCAAAAACAAATTTAATTCATTTGATCAATGGACACTCATGGTTTGAGAAGACTTCTGAAAAAATCAGGAAAATTTTAATGTCCTCAATCCTATCCAAGTGGTACAGCATTAAACTTTTTCTCAGCTTCATCTGTTCCACTCGATCAAAGCATAGTTGTGCTAAATATATCCATGGGTGCTGTTGCAAAGAAAAACAACACATTCTGTATTGTCTGTAGATTAAAAGCACCAATTCAAATTGTAACATTAATTCTATAAGTTCTTGTCCATACAAATCCAGCAGCGGGTAAAGCACATTTCACCTTAACCAAAGCACATCATCCCAAAAGAAATTCAAGACGGCTTCTTGTGTCTGCTGGACCAGCCATGATAAATGTTTCAAACAAATGATTTGTGCCATAAGGTGGAAGTTACACGACTGTTAATGACAATCATTTTGCCTCTATATGACATCTAGGGATGGATCACAACCATCTCATATGCTGAGAGTGCAACTTTTGTAGCATTCCATTCCAGTTTTTTTTTTATTTTTCACAAATTGTTCACTTCAAAGATAAATTCCCAAGTACAGGAATCCTCTGGTGCCCCAGAGTAGATACTCTTCAATATGAGGTGGTCGAAGTCCACCCTAGACTAATAAATGTGTACTGTTTTCAGCCCATTTTTTGATACGCCAAGAAAACATTTTTTCATAGCCCACCTAGTAAGCATTCAGTCAATCAACATCCTCTTATTTGTAACAACCCCAACAATATCAACATCATAGGCTATGACTTTAATTAACTTCATTATGAAATCTGGAATGGAAAGACTATTCTTCACCTTTTTTAACTTCACCAAGAACGGTTCGATAGCCAGTCCAAAAAGCATTCCCGATAAAGAACAGTCTTGTCTGAAGCCCCTCTGGACCATAGAAGATGAAGCACAGTGGACTTAGAACACTACATATTTCATTGAATAATTGTTGAATATATTTAACAAAACTTTCCACAAAAACAAAAGCCCTTGTTACGTTCTACAAAAAGGAATGATAAATCCTATCAAAGCCTTTTACCTGATTAAGTGAAATGAAAGCAGCGTCAACACTTGAAAGGTTTGAGACAACTAGGATATCTCAGATTTTAAAAAAATATTAAAAATGGACCAGTTAATACACAGTATCTTTGATTTGCATGTACCCCTTTATTGAGAATAATGTCTTTTGACTAATGATTTCGATAAAAGTTTAGAATCTGCACACAAAAGTGACATTGGTTACTAGTTCTTAATCTCATTTAAATTATTTAAAAAATTATTATTATTAAAAAAATATTTTTTTAGGAAGGTGTATTACAACAGCTCATCAGCAGGTCTGGGGCAGCACCCCTGTTGTGACACTTTGGTCTGAAAACTTCCTGCAAAGCTGGACCGGTTAAATCCCAGAATTCCTTGTAGAATTCCTTCAATAATAGGAAGCTTGCCAGCATTAAGTCTTTTCAAAACATTTGAAAGCTCTGACAGTATCAACACTGCATCTAAACTTTTAAGATGTCCAATTGGGAGCTCAGCTGATGATAATCATCATTATCTACAGCAAACACAGTTTTATCGAAGCACCTCGCCAACCACGTTCGTCTCTGCTGGCTCTTCTGTCCCATCAGATGCTCGTAAACGATATACAACTTTACACTGCAAGCTCTACTTTTCAAGCCAAAAAAGTATCACCTTGGAGCATCCATTTCATTTTAAACTTTGAAAGTGGGCTCCCAACTGAGCTCCTTGGACTCTGGTCTCTACCAACTGGGCCAGATCCCTCTTTTTAAATTTAAGGCTCTGCATTACCTGCACATCTGGACTTAAATCAGCTGCAGGATCTCAGTTATTTCAGCTTCCAATTGAGCCATCTAGGAATTTAAAAATTTGGCAACATTTCTAGTATACTATTAACACAATTATTTAATGTGAACCTTTCCTAACTACCACCATTGTTTCCAGCTTCTGAGCTCCCTTTTCGTATTTTTGTAACCTTTCCAAAAAAAAAATTCTTAATATGCTAATCTTGAATTAAAAAGTGTTACAAAGCTGATATGCAGTTTTTGGTTTATATGCTGTTAACAACACACAATAGATTACTAAACTGTGGTCAGAAAAGTCTAAGGTGAGGCTTAAAACTAAAAACAAGATCCAATCTTGCCACTGCAATATTCCCATCATTTATTCTCCTCCACGTGTATTACCTGCTGCTACTATTTCTTATTTTGATCCTACATACATCCACCAGCTCCATTCCTCTCAATTCTTGTGCTGAGTAAGATGCGGGTCAGACTAATTTTTCCTGTCTAATTGTGATAAGTGAACCCTGCCAAATTTGCTTTGTCTAGAGTTCCACAAAATCACAGAAATGTTCACAAACTTCACAAAATTTACTTCACAGAGTAAAATGCATTGACAGCAAAGGAGAAGGACAAATAGAATTTGTTTTGATTGGATTATAATGGTGTAACGGTCTTTGAAGGGGAAAGTCTGCCAATAATGCTGGACCAATTATTGTGGCCAAAAATGTGATCCGAGTTGTGAGCCAATGGTGCTAAACACTGTACCTCAAACAACAAAAGATAGATAGATAGATAGATAGATAGATAGATAGATAGATAGATAGATAGATAGTGTGGCGAGTGGCTGGGGGTGGTACCCAGCCAGGATGCCCAGGAGGACTGGAGGAGGGCTTGTGCCACCTCCAGACTATGAGGGGGCGACTGCCCTGGTGGCTTTGGGGACCACGGGAACGGAGTTTGGAAGCTCAACACTATAAGGGCCCGTGGTCACCACCAGGTGGCACCACAATGCCTGAGGAGCCCTGGCCTTCAGCACTTCCAGAAGTGCTGGGGGGAAGAAGACCAGGGACACCCGGAGTGCTTCCGGGTGTGCAGCCTGTACTTCCACCACACTTGGGAGTGTTGGCGGAAGATTATTGGGAGGCACCTGGAGCAAATCCAGGTGGGGATTATAAAAGGGGCCGCCTCCCTCCGTTCAGTGGCTTGAGTCGGGAGCGGAGAAGGACAGTGCTCGGGAGGAGAGGAAAGAAAGCGGCCTGAAGAGAGTGAGGTATTTTGTTGAGGCCTGGACTTTGGGGGAGTTTAGGGTTGTGTGTGCACTTTTGTAAATAGTATTTGTAAATAAAGCGTGTGTTGGGTGATGTGCGCCCAACGATGTGCGCCTGTCTGTGTCCGGGCCACTTACCACAATAGATAGATAGATAGATAGATAGATAGATAGATAGATAGATAGATAGATAGATAGATAGATAGATAGATAGATAGATAGA
>JANRMT010062853.1:2513112-2531166 GCA_026402145.1 Polypterus bichir lapradei | reverse complement strand
AGATAGATAGATAGATAGATAGATAGATAGATAGATAGATAGATAGATAGATAGATAGATAGATAGATAGATAGATAGATTCTTTGGATTCCCCAGGAGGTAGTAGCAAAGAAAAAATTAAAGCAAACCTGAGTGCCACTATGAACAATGCTGCTCATCCCCTCTCTGACACGCCAACACTGAAGACTTTCAGCCAAAAGTGTGTCAAAAGGAGTGACTGTGTGCACAAATCTAACATTTCAAAGACTGGCCATCTATGTCACAAATATTTCAGTCATTATACATTAATGATGTCCTGTGGAGCCGCTACAGTGGCTTGTTTATACCAACAGCTGTGAATCTGTATAATATCTCACTGTGACTGTAATCGTCAAGTCTGACATTTTCTTTTTTTTTTTTGTAATTTTTTGGTGTGTGCCTCTATATATATATCTTATATATAAACGGTGTCTGTCTAGCCCGGAAGTGAGAGGCGGTAAGGGCTCCACCTCCAATGAAACAGAAACCTCGTTTAGCCGCTAATAACACAAGCGGGGTCAGCACTTCAGCAAAACGAAACCTCCGAAGAAAGACAAAGTTGCTTAGCCGCTAACATTTCAATTTTTTTCTGACAATTTCAATAGTTTCTAGGATTCTGGGCTTTTTACAGCACGGGTTTACACAGCTAGTATTATCTATATATATAATTCACTAAGGGCATGCAAGACAGTGAGCGCAAGCAAGACGGAGAGCCACGCACACCAACTCACAGAGCCCCGCCTGCCAACTCTAAGACCATGGGATATGCTCGACAGAGCCGCGCCCACCAACTCTAACCCTCCTACCGCATCATGGGGAATGCACGACAGAGCCCCGCCCGCCATCTCTAATCCTCCTTCCACGTTCACCGTCGCTCTCGAGGCTAAAGAGAAGGCTAAATCAAACAGCAATAATTAGCAAACAAACAAAGATAACTGGCAGTAACAATGCAAAATTCACAATTGGTATGCCAGTTTGAAAAGATAAGTTTTGAGAGTAGTTTTAAAATGTGTTATTGAATCGAGCTGATGTACATGAGAGAGAAGAGAATTCCCGAGTTGAAGAGCACTATGAGAGACGCTTGAGCTCCCATAGCACAGAGTTTGATGTGTGGTACAGAAAGTACAGTTGCAGATGACAATCAGAGTGAGCGAGATGAGTGTCAGTCTGTAGGAGATCAGTGAGGTTGTGGAGAGCTTTAAACGTTAAGAGCGGTATTTAGTATTGTATTCTGTAGTTAACAGGGAGCCAGTGAAGTTGAGAGAGAATAGGTGTAGTATGTTCAGTGGATTTAGAACAGCAGGTTATTATACTGGCAGCAGAATTTTGATAAAATTGTAAGCGGTGGATACGTTTTTTTGGGATGACAGATAGAATACCATTACAATAATCTATACGTGAGGTGACTCGGGCATTAACCAATACTTTAGTTGTTTCGGAGATGGAAGAAAGCAGTCCGAGAAATGTTACTTATACAGGAGGAATTTTTTAATAATAATAATAATAATAATAATTATTATTATTTAATAATTGCCATTATTAGTGTATAAATGGATATAAATAATTGCATGTAAACGATTCGTCAAAATCTGTTGTATGTAAACGATACTGTTTAAAACATTATTGTTTTTTCATCAGAAAACCTGGTTTCCACGTCTACCTGTATTAGTTTAAATGGCACTTTTACCACTCGCAATAGTGCGGACACGCTGACTTATCGTGTTGACTGGGCAACACAGTGAATGTGGCGTCTATCTATATATGTCTATGTTTTCCGTAGCCTGCTACAGGAAGGTGCTCTCTAGACCATTGGTATTGGTTTCCCTCCTTGCTATTTTCATTATACTGCGGCGGTGGTTTCCAAAGTTTTTGTTATACTGAATTCCTTTCTCACCGTTTTCCGTTCCTATTCTTACACCGCCATATGCTACAGCGGGCTTCGGCTAGTATAATTATTATTATTAAAGAGCTTCTACAAAAAGCCAAATTTCCCCCTGAGGAAGTTCTGTCTGTCTGCCTATCTATCTGTCTGTCTAAGTGCATTACTAAAGCACATGGATTCTTTACACCTTCTTGTTTGGATCACCTGCATGGCACTCTAGCATCTATTTCTCCCACATCACAAACAACTTCAGACATTAGGGAGAAATGTGCAGTAAACATAAAACATGCAGCGATTGCCTCATTGGCATTCCTCAGTTTTCACTCTCCTTCATAAAAGCCTTGACAACACAAACATTTCAGACTCAGACTATTTATTCACTAACCCCTAACCCTAACCCTAGACCCTGGCAATCTGAACAAGGAGGATCATTGCACCGGTCTGTAGAAGGAGCTGGACTGCATGCAGCACTTCATGTAGTAATCTCAACTCTGGAATTGGCCTTCATCAGGGTTTGTCTTCAGGCTGTGTGCCTTGAGAATGAAGTTTCTGCTAATGAATGATGTGGTGATATCAATGAAACGACAACATGCAGAAAATATAATTAGGTCTCATTTTCATGAATGTGCACGCTAGCTATTCAAAATGTCCATCCTCCACAATGGATACCGTGCTCAATCGTCTACCACTTTGTGTCTTTGTTGTCAAACTGAGATGACTAAACTTAAGTGAAAAATTATAAAGATACTAGGAAGGGTATGAAGAGGCTTAGAAGGAGCAGGCTGCCTCAGCAAAATACCTCATAGTTCAGTCTAAGCTCAATTAATCTAATTTAGTGTCACCGGTCAATTGCATGATCTTCCTTTTAATATGGCATAGAAAGCTCTGTCTTTACTTTTATGGTTTTTGTCTACCACAACCAAGGGTCAGGTTGACACCATGAATGGCATATCCTTTTACCATCATCTCTATTTTCTCCTTGGTTTTCCTCATTCTACTCATCTTAGGTTAATAATTGATTTTTATATATATACTTCACACCAGAAATCCAGGTAGGAGGAAGCTTGATCATGAGATTAATTTCTCTTTATGAAGAGGGAGCACCTTGTCACAGTACTCTGTTAAGGGAATGTTCCCTGAGCAGAGGTGTCACAAAATGGTCACAGAGCAAAGTTAGAGTCCCATATTCATGAACTGCATTTACATAACAGTGCTGAATTTCTGCTTTTACAACCTTTACTCTGATTCATTAGCTTACACACCTCTTATACACCTAAATAAAAGTCTCATTCCACTGCATTCTTTGTCCTTTTTCGATATTTCTTAAGATTAGCTCTTACACTTCCATGGAATTGTACGTGTACGTGACAACCATCAATTCTTACATTTACCTTTTATCACCACCATCTTTCTTTTATCACCACCTGGAACCTTCTATCTCCTTGTTATTGATACATCCTTCATCTGCTTGCTTAACTCTTCATGCTACTTTTAAGATAAATGCTGTATTTTAATGTTGAAAGCATACCAAAACACTTCACTCCAAGAGAACCCTAAATCCAAAGAGGACTGTTTCATTTATGTTAGGTAGAATTCCCAGAGGGGACTGGGTGGTCCTGTGGCCCAGAACCCCTGCAGATTTTATTTTTTCTCTCCAGCCGTCTGGAGTTTTTTTTGTTTTTTCTGTCCTCCCTGGCCATTGGACCTTACTCTTATTCTATGTTAATTAGTGTTGTCTTATTCTAATTCTTACTTTGTCTTTTATTTCTCTTTTCTTCATTATGTAAAGCACTTTGAGCTACATTATTTGCATGAAAATGTGCTATATAAATAAATTTTGTTGTTGTTGTTGTTCATAGCAATAACTATATTACCCCTAAATAACTACATTACACCTTAATTGCCTTTATTTTTGTTCACAGACATCACTCAGTTCTTAGAAAAGGCATGGAAATGTTGAACTCAACTGGGGATATCATCAGTAAACGGAAGGTGCACGTTGGAATTCTTCAACCCATCATTAGAGACTGGCTAGATGAGGAGCTTACCAGTAGCTTGTTACCATAATGGTTGAGATCAGGTCAGAGGTGTTGAAGACATTGCATTTTTTTGGAGATTTATTTGATAATCTCTGGATGAAGTGAGTAACACAGGTGTAGTGGTTAGCACGACTCCTTCACAAATACAGCATCCAGTAATTGAATCCCAGAATTCAATTCAACAATAGCATCATTTACTTCTATTACATAATTTCATACAATAGACATAAGTGCTTTACAAGATGTCAAAGAAAAGGGAGGACAGAAGAAAATGTAACAAACTCCAGTTTAGCCTGATAAAAGAAAACAACCAGAATCTGCAGGGTTTCCAAGGCCAAAAAACTACCGGGCCCCACTGGGCTTTCTACCTAACATACAGTAGATGTTCCTTATACAGAAGTTGTTCCTTATTGCTTTTTAGGGTTTGTCTTAGAGGAATCGACACAGTGGGTCTCAATGCATTTTTCAATATTAAATAACAATTTATATTTAATGTATCAACTCAGTATTCGGTTCAATACAGTTTGTACAGTGCTCTTCACAGAGTACACTCTCAAAGTGTGCTACCAAAATTACTGACAAAATGAAAATTTTACAAATAACATAACATTTAAAGATTAGGTTAAACACAGTAAAACACTGATTAGTCAAATGATTCAGGTAAAACAACTTACTAAGAAACACACTGTTAACTTGGTAAAAATATTTGTGAAACAAATTGTGCTTCACTTCCAGTGAAATTCTTGCCATCGACCCAGGAAGAAAAATGTTTAGTCCTGCCTGGAAGCATTTACATGTTTTAATTCTGCACGCGTCTGCCTGTTATTTAGCAGTTAAATAAAAATCTCAAGTGAAAATTTAAAAAAAGAAAAATCACAGGACTCATTTTCTGCTAAGAGTAGACATTTTGTTCAGCCACCATTTCAAAACTTCAGACTTTCCCCCTGGGAGATTGCATGGGGACCTAATCCAGATCTTCAAACTCTTTGAAGGCATTGATAAGCAGAATCATTTAAACTTCACCCTGAATCGTGTACTTGAGGACAGCAGAGGAAATTAAGTGGAAGTGCATTCATGACTGAAGCCAGAAAACATTTCATTACGCAAAATGTTGTGGGACTCAGGAACAAACTACCAAGACATGGAGCTGACACAAAAACCTAAGCAACCTTTAAAAAGAATCTGGATGAGATATTGGTGGAAGCTTAGCTATTAGCTAAACAAACGGGCATGATGGATTGAATGGTCTCCTCTGGTTTGTCAAATTTCACATGTTCTATATGTTAAAGATGCATTGCAGAGAGAGAAAAGAAACTTAAAGCTGTGCATAACCACAACTCTTTTTGTAGGAATCAAGAAACAGGAATAGACAGTTTATAGGTAATTGGGGGGGGGGGGGGGCCTGTTTTCCCTTGTGGTGAGATTTTCCTGCGGAGAAAACATAATAAAGTGAATGATGGTGTGTTTTAGTGTATTTTTATATGGAAAATATGCAGTATGTCATTTTTTGTTTTAATTCACTGTGCCCATCTGGTGACGTGAACAAGATGAACAAATATAATTGATTTTACTCTTATACAATGTACTAGTGAGACCACATCTGGAGTATTGTGTGCTGGTCAACACAATAAAAGAAAGACACAGCAGCACTTAAAGCTCGGCAGAGGAGAGCACCCAGGCGCATTGCACAATTTAAGGTCATGTCCTACTCTGACAAGCAGTGGAGACTGCATGGAGACCTGACCCTCATCTTCCAAATCATCTGAGGTATTGATAAAGTAGATCCAGCAGAACTGTTTTCAATTTAAGGGTGAATTAAGTAGTTGAGGATATCAGGCGAAGTGCCTAAATAGTAACTCTTTATACAAAGAATTCTGGGAATCTGGACCAAACTATCGAGGCATGGAGCTCAGGCAGAAGCCTTGACAGCCTTTAAGAAATGTCTGGATGAGCTATTGGGACAGCTTAGTTATTAGCTAAGCAAATAATCTTGATGGACTGAATGGTCTCCTGTCATTTGTTAGATTTCTTATATTCTATGTTCCTGCCCAGGTCTGCATGGATTTGCTTCTGGGTACTTCTGTTTTCCTCCCACATGCAGGTTAAGGTATTCTCATATACAAGTACAGTATGAGGTTGGGTGTATACATGAATCAAAGGGCTTAGCACCCCATCTAGGGGGACAGGCTCCAGACCTTTGGCACTATGAATTGGATTGAGTGTGTTTCAAATTGTTATAGTATGGGGTGGCACAGTGGTTCAAACTGATTGACAACTTAAAATGCGTCCTATGCGTGTATGAAAGGTTCTTGCCTTGCACCCCAAGCTAAAGTGTAAAAAGCAGGTTGGAAATTGGATGGATTATTATTATTGTTTTTAACCCACCAGTACTGGACCTTGCCCCAAGGCACCTGCTTGGTAAAATATTACCCATAATTCCAACAGTACAACACAATTCAAAACGCACCTGGAAATGCCACCCTAGCAGCTGCTCCTTTAGACGCAGTGGGCTTATCAGGCTGTGCTAACACAGATATGGCCGAAGGACCACTAGGTAATAACGTGGCTTTCTTCCATCTCTTCCCAAATGTACTCAGCTGCTCGTACGTTTGGCCTGTTAGAGCCTGAAGCAGGTGGCACAGCAGACATGCCTCTGCACGAAACAAAACGTTCAGGCATTTTACAGAAAAGACTGACTTCCATTAATGTGGTGTATTGCAAGGAGATGACCTTCTAGAATAAACTGATCAACAAAAGATGAACGGCTTCAGACAGCACTGTCTCAGTTGTTTGCTCTTTTTATGTTTTATTAGCTATCCATTAAAGTATAAAGGCAAGTCAACCTCAGGCAGTAGGCGATAATACAGGCATTAAAATAAAAAAATAAAAAAATAGAGTGGGAGAGTGACTCAGGCCTTTGGGAATTTAGGACACTCCAGTAATTTTTCATTGTAAAGTTTATAGGGAAAAAAAATAATTCTTTCTGGCACAGACATCACCCGTGCCCCATGAAATTCAACGGACCCCCCCCCCATTCCTTCTCCGACCTTTATGTGACCCATCCCTCCCTCTCTCCGCAATCAAGCTTTGGTCAAGGCTTTTTATTTATTTAATTTGATGTCCAGGCTGTGATTCATTAGCCGCTACAGAGTATACTGGGCTGGTGTCCGCTTCCCAAACCAAATGCTTTTAACAAATTGTCAGGCGGGAGTTGCCCTGGGTAACTAGTAGTAGAGGGATACCAACCAACAACGATAAGCACGTTCTTGTAAAGGTCTTTCCCATAGAGGAATGCAAGTTTGGCATACTTGAGGCTTACTGAAGCAGGCCGATTTCCAGTAATGAGATCTGCTTTGGCTGATGTCTTCTTTAACTGACCTGCAGATAATGGAGACCAGTGTGCACATGATATTTCAGTATGTAATTGTCAATTTGATTTTAATCACACTGAAAGAGCTCAAAAAACAAAAACAAAAAAGAAAAGCAAAATTAAAGTTGGTATTACAGACTGCGAGGAAGCTGGCATATCACAGAAACATGAAGGACAACAGTAGGGTGACTCACTAAAGAACTCGCAGAGCAAAATGGCTTGCAGTATGACACTGGGGAGCGTTAACCTTTTCTACATATCTTCACTCCTCATTTCAAATTAGACCAGTGTTCTTATTTGAAATAAATATGTGCTGCTGTTATATGGCTACTATGGCTTATACAACAAACCTAACAATTGGACTAGTATTGCCATATGTCCAGCCAATTTCTTACTTGCATGACCAACCAACATGCAACATAACCAACGTATTTAAGTTTATGATAGAATGACAACACACTCGTAAAACTCAGCTATCATCTAATTTAGGGCAATAACATTGTTTCCATGGATCCTTCCATTTTCTGATGAAATTCAGAATCATGGACAGTCATTACATGCAATATATAGGAAAGTCATAGCAAACTAACGAGTATATTAATATAATCTCTCAAAACAGTTATGAAGAGGAATTTGCTAAGTGTCAAACAAATCTACATACCTCTACCATGAAAGCTCCACTCTGATCTGTGCTTCGTGTCCACTGTCTTAGAAGTTTGAAGAACTCCTTCTGATAAGCCTGTATCCTAGTGCACCTAAAATGTTGGACTGTATCAAACCCTATTTCAGTCTATACTGCAATTGCCAAAAATCGTTTCTAACGTTTGTTTCCATTTTTCTTGCTCTTTCAATTTAGTTTATTTTTGCATAGCACTCTTCACTGAGTGCAGATGCAGAGCTCTGTGATAAGATTTCAGGTATGTTATATGGCCAAATGTTTGTGGACACTTGATCATTACACCTAAATGAGGTGGTTGGACATCTGTGGTATAGCAGGTCCATAATAATAATAATAATAATAACTCTTTGCATTTATATAGCGCTTTTCTCACTACTTAAAGCACTCAGCAATTGCAGGTTAAGGGCCTTGCTCAAGGGCCCAACAGAGCAGAGTGGCATTTATGGGATTCAAACCGACAACCTTCCATTTGCCAGTGCAGATCCCTAGCCTCAGAGCCACCACTCCGCCTCCGTCCATGGCTCAGAATAGAGGGCCATTTTTAAAAAAATAAATGGTCGGCTATCTCTCTGCGAGTGTGCGTGCTCACATAGCTGTGGGGAGTTGGTGGAGTAATTGGGGTGAGACGCACCTGTATGTAAAGGTTCAGTCTTTCTCAATTGCTTCATCAGCTTCCTGCAGTGAGGGATTGGGACGCTGTACCCACCGAGCCTTATAAGAATGAGCCGGCACAAGAAAGGGGGAAGGAAAAAAAAAAAAGGATAAAACTGAGCAGAAGAAAAGACGGAGGTTAAAGGGATGAAAGCAGAAAGGCAGGAACGAGAGAGAGCCAGTGTGAGCAGACGAGAGAGAAGACAGATAGCTGGGAGGAAGTCCCAAGCGGAGGATGAGAATGGCTCTTGAGGGCTGATGGCCACTCTGGCTGAGTGACCTGGGAACTGGAGTGGCCAAAGCGTTGCTCATTTGTAGCAATTTGCTGGGAAGTGGCAGTGTCTGCCACAGGGGAGTGAGAGGGTTAGAGAGGCATCCTGCTGCCATGGGCCACAAGGATGCAAGCCTGGAAGTGGAAGTCGGAGGCTTGATGGGTGCCCTGCCTGGAACCAGAGAGGGTTACAAGGGGCCCAAGCCTAGGAGCAGCACAGAAGGTGGGCTGAACTGCTGGATAGGCACCTCCTTGGCTGCAAGAACATGTATTGGGTTAAGCCAAGGAGACATCAAGTATTAAAGGCCTGCACCAGGGCTCATGGTTTTAAGGTCATTTTTAAGGGATTAGTTATAGATTGATTTTGACCTTCACTTTATAGATTATTTATTTAACTAAGCACTGCACTTTGTTTGGATTTTGCTTCAATAAAAGGAGTGAATACTTTAAATCTTTCCCTTGCTTTGTGTGAGTGTCCTCGTTATCTGGCTCATCCCTTGGAAACATTATCAGCAGTGGCGGGTTCAAGGGGCTCCCAGTGGAACCCGTTAGTGTGGAGCCAACCCGCACCGTCACAGCATCCCATTCCAAAACCATGGCTATTAATATAGAGTTGGCTCGATATTGGCAGCTATAACAGCCTCCACTTGTCTGACAAGATTTCAGTGCGTATCCATTTAGCCAAAACAGCATTTGTGAGGTCAAGTGCTGATGCTGGATAAGACCACCTGGCTTGCAATCAACATTCAAATTCATCACAAAGGTGTGCAGTAGAGTTGAGGTCAGGGCTCGATGCAGGCTGCTGTCTTTAAAGTGCCCAGTAGTGCCCTGTTAGCCTTTATTTTAAAGCAGCAGTGAGAGCAAAATATATTTTTTTAAATTTACAGAAAACACTTGTCTATGAAGAAATAATTTTCACTTGAAAAATACCAAATTTATCCTTTAGGAAGGCCAAGAGGTTGGTGGGATATAGCACATGATGTGGAGTACAAATCAAGGGGGGGGGGGGTAATGCTGTCTTATACTTATGTGAGGTCTCATCTGGAATGCTGTGTGTACTCCTGGTTTCCAATCCCCCAAGCCCACCATGCAGCTGACCCCCCACACCAACAATTGAAAAAAGCTCTAAAGAATTCCAGAAAAGAGCTAGTAGACTGATTAAGGACAACAGGTTATTAGCTATGAGGAAAGGAATTTAAGCACAAAAAAAAAAGATTAAAAGCTGACATGGTAAAAATTTTATGAAGGGATTTTGTATGGTGTAATGACCATAGGGACGAAAAAGGCAAGTCCATGAAATACAAAAAATATATTATAGCAGTGGAGAGAGGAATAGAGTACACACGTATACTAGACACCAAAAATGAAATGTTTAAAGTCAAATTCAAGGATTTTTTTAAAAAGTTTTAACCAAAACCCAATCTTTGTTTCAGAAGCACCTTTCAGCATCTGCTATACTACGTCTTTTCTGTGCTACAAGAGGCAAAGTTCAGTTTCTGTGGGGCCTGCCACGTTATATGGTGGAGATGTGATGACATGAAATAGATGCGACTTCCTTGTCACATGACTAGCAATGAGTGCCATTGTTATTAACAATATGGAAAGCATCCATGGAAGTGAAGCATGAAATGATGGCACCTATAAAATATCATAAGAAGAATACAATTAAACAATACAAGCAACATGCATAAAATAAAAAAAATGTATAAGCACAAATAAGGAGTTACTGACTAATGTAGTCAGTTGACTAGTCGGTGGACTTCAGTTTAAGCAAAAGGAGATTAAGAGGTGACATGACTGAAGTATTTCAAAATATGTACTGAATTAGTACAGTGGATCAAGACTGTTATTTTAAAATGAGTTCATCAAGAACACAGGGACACAATTGGAAGCTTGTTAAGGGTAAATTTCACACAAACATTAGAATTTTTTTCTTCACACAGAGAACCATTGACACATGAAATAAAATTATTAAGTAGTGTGGTAGACCGTAGGGCTTTAGGGATGTTCAAAACTCAATGTTATTTTTAGAAGAATTAAGTGGATAGGACTGGCAAGCTTTGTTGGGCTGGAGGGCCTGTTCTCATCTAAACTGTGCTGATGTTCTAGACACTGAGGTCTTGACACAATGATGTTCTGCTAGTCTTTACAAAAATGTAAGTGATGAACCAGACTGGCCTCAATGGTCTGCTCTTGTTATTTCTTATATTCGTAAGAAAGAATTGTTTATTAAACATAAATTAAATCTGCAAATCCCAAACTGGCAAAGAAGATCTTCACATGGGCTAGAGCAGTTCTTTGCATTTGAAGTCCTGGGAACTCCATATGATGGCATGCTTTCATCCCAACCAGTTTTACACTCAGTGACTCATTTTACCTCTAACTCATCTCATTGTTTCATTAGCTCATTTTCTGCATTCATAAAAACACAGTAGCCCAAAATTTACATTTATAATAAATAAATAAAGTTCTACAACAAAAATGCAGATAGTTCTATAAGGATAAGTTTGGTAATTTTCAAGTCCAAGTGATTTCTTCACAAGCATGGTGTATATTAGTTTGCCATGTGAAATTGTGTTCTAAAGTGAACCATATTTTATAAATTAAAAAAAAAAAAAAAAAACTAGCCATCTCTTGCTTTTTATAATGGAGCTTATAGTTACTGGGGTACCATTATAAAATCTTCAAACTTGCCAAATGCAGCCATTGTTCAAGCCAAAACTGTTCTTGAGTATTAATTGTGGTCTTGGGATTACATGCATATTACAAAAGAGCATACCAATGCAGTTTTAAAATACAAACTATTGTTCGGAGATTCATCCATGTTAAAAGGAGGCTGCCTGTACATTTATCTTTCCACAGTTCTGTTTCGGTCTAAGGGAGACTGTCCAGACTGCACCCTGAGGAACACAGAGGGGGTACATGGGCCCAGGGGCATGGATTTACCTTGAGAAGTCCTCGCCAAGTACCATTATTGGCATTACTGAATGTTGATGCCCAGGTGTGAGAGCACATCTGCCTGCTGTTACGAGCCATGGCAGAATATAACTGCTGTAGAAACAGAATTGTAGAAGGAGAATTAGGACTATAAGTAGAGTAGAGATTGGCACTGGGGGCCTTTGGGTTGTCATAACCTCACCTATGAAGGAGGCTGTGAACAGACAAGCAAACAGCAAACATATTTCTTATCTCAAGTAATATAGGACCAAGAATCTGTAATAAAATATTTCTAGTTTCCTTTTGTTACCACAAGGATGCCTAATGAACACAATAGGTATGTTTTCTTAAATTACACCTTTTGCTACTTCAAAGTGGATGTATTAAGTAAGTTTTAAGGCTTTTCCTTCATATATGGACCCTTGTACCCTTTAGCCCCCATGTAAGCTGCAAGAAAAGAGAATGTATTTTTAAAATGCATAAAAAATGCTTCACTTTAGAGCACAATTTTGTATGGCAAAGGAATGTATATATAATCATTGTTAAGAAATAACATTGACTTGCAAAATATCAAATGTATCCTTTAATTTGCTATTGACACACTTTTTCTGCTACCTTGATTGTAATCTAATAATAAAAATTAAAGACAAACAGAGCAGACAGCGAATGGTAAAGGGCAGCAGTTACTTCAGTGTCAGACCTACTAGTGTGCAAATAACCACATCACTTAAAAAGGTAACAAAAACATTGATTTTTCCTTCTAATTTTCTAATTTGTTTTTTTTTTTTTTTTTCATTATCTGCATGTAACACACAGAAATGGTTGCTACTACATTGCAAAGCACAATTTTGCATTTTCTGTATTGCTAAAAACTGGGAAATAAAATCTTCCTACATTAAGGTAGGAGTCCAAATAAAAGCAGAAGTTGGTTAGGATGAAAACCTGAAACCACATTCAGTCCTAAAACCACATTGAATCCCCAAGGACTGAACTTGGACACAACAGGTCTAGAACATTATTCAAATTTAAACAATAAGTAAAATGATTTATAAAAAGTTGTGCTTGGGCATCAAGTTATTCATTCCATATTTGTCTTCTATTGCTGGTCACTTAAAATTATAGTTTGAAAAAAAAATTACTTTCTTTGGCAGGTCAAGAGTTTCTTTATAGGGCAAAGATATAAGTAGGGGGTCTGTACCTAGATCCAAAGAATCTTTGGGAAAAGCAAAATGATTTGGGCAAAACTGAACTCACAGGGAAACTCTGCACTTCTCTTCTCAAGATACAGGGTGGGCCAAAAGTAGGTATGCAGTATTTATTCATTATTATTTTTTTTTTTTAATTTTATTACAATCATTCTATACAAATCAATCAATTTTTACAAAAAATAAAATTAAGAACAAGTCGACTCCCACCCCTGAGAGAGAGAGCAAGGCAAACGGCGTAAAATTTAAGGCTTGTAGACATACCTAACTTAAAAAGTTTGATAAGCCAATAGAGATGAATGGAGAAGACAAAGAAATACATAAATAATTGCTTCCTCTGTGCTTTAAGAGCTTATTTTAAAATATTACTGATTAGATCCTGCCATGTTTTGAAAAAAATCTGTACAGATCCTCTAACTGAGTATTTGATTTTTTCCAATTTCAAATAGTATAACACATCGGTTTCCCACTGACTTAAAAGAGGAGAGTTTGGGTTCTTCCAGTTTAGCAGAATCAATCTGCGTGCCAAAAGTGTAGTAAATGCAATCACAGTTTGTTTGTCCTTTAAACCCATCTGGAAGAACCCCAAACACAGCTGTTAATGGGTGAGGAGAGATTGTGAGACCAAGGCTGTCTGAAAGGTTATTAAAAATTTTGGTCCAGAATGATGTTAATTTGGTGCAGGCCCAGAACATGTGGCCCAGTGAGGCTGGGACTTGATTGCAGCGTTCGCAGATTGGATCATGCCCTGGAAACATTTTGGAGAGTTTTAGACGAGACAGATGTGCTCGATATATAATTTTGAGTTAAATAATTGTAGGCTTTGCGCGTATGGAGCTCGAGTGAATTCTCTGCATTGCTACTTTCCATTCCTTTTCTGATATTTTAATTGAGAGATCTTTTTCCCAGTGTCCTCTTGGGTCTTTGAAAGGGAGGGACTGTAAAATGATTTTATATATTGTAGAGATGGAGTCTAAATCCTTGAGATTGAGCAATATTTTTTCCAGCATGGATGAGGGTGCAAGATGAGGAAAATCGGGAGGGTTCTGTTTAACAAAGTTCCTGATTTGAAGATAGTGAAAGAAATGTGTAGCTGGGATATTAAATTTGGAATGTAATTGTTCATAGGATGCAAAGATGTTGTCTATATAAAGATCTCTAAGCAAGTTAATCCCAAATTTTTTCCAGATATTAAAAACTGCATATGTTTGCGAAGGTTGAAAGAGGTGATTCTCTTGCAGAGGTGCCACAGATAAAAGCTTCTCCATCTTAAAATGCTTTCTACATTGGTTCCATATTCTAAGTGAGTGAAGTACAATTGGGTTATTAGTGTATTGCTGATAACTTGCATTTACTGGGGCACAGAGCAGGGAATATAAAGAAACACTGCAGGATTTTACTTTATTATTTTTTTATTTTACAGGTATTGAGTAGGTATGCAGCACTCATCGGGTTGCGTTTAATCTCTTAGGTGTTCAAAATGTCCTACATTAATGTTGCAACATTGCTGGATCCAATCTGCGACACTGTGACACACAAATTCCAGATAGCATCAATGTCCATAAACGTTTGTGAAATTAACTCCATTGATTCATTCACTGTGTGCGGCTTCCTCAAAAACCTTTCCCTCTACTAGGCCCCCTAAAAAGAAGTCCTTAGGTAAATATGAATAAATACTGTATACCTTCTGTTAGCCCACCCTGTAGATTATGCTTTGCTTCCAGTGAAATTTGTGCCATTCACACAAAAAGGTGTTCAGCCCTACCTGGAAGCGTTTTCTTGCTTTCAATCCACGTTTCTGTCTGTCATTTAAATAAAGATCTCTAGGTACTAAAGAAAGAAAAGAAAAAAAAAAGAAAAAACACACACACAGTCAATATTTCCCAAATTATGTAAGACAATACAGAAAAGTTGGTATTTGTCATTCATTATGTGCCCAGCTTTTCCCAATAGCCAAATTAATCTAACAGTTAGCAGAGCGTGTAACATACCTAGTGAAAGGGGGACAGATATTCATAAAGAATGCCTCATCGCAGTGCAGGCTTCACAGTAGAGCAAAGCTCTACATGAGATCCCCCACAATATGTATTACTGTACATCACATCTGGAGGACTCTGGACGAATGCAGCATGGAAGAAACTGGCAGCATCATTCAATGTGTACTTTTTGAAATGATTGATTTTTAGGAACACCGACTCTGCACCTTTTTATTGAAGAATGATGGCTAACGTACTGTATGCTGAACCAACATTTTTTTATTTCTTCTATTAGGCAACATAAATATTTCTATGTATGTCTTGTCTTTCTGTGTCATTGAGTTAAATACACTTGATTCATTGTCCTGCTATACTTCAGTCCAAATATAAAATATGGTTCCCTTATTTTTCTTTAAATGGCCAATTAGTGCTTCTTCATGTCTGTAAAAGTCTAGAAGATGCATGCCGTTTTTATTTTGCAACATTACCCACCGTACTAAGTCCATTAAACTTGCTCAAGAGGTGGTCTAAGTTAGTAGGCAACTTTGTTCCCCTTGTCTGACTCCAAGAAAGACACAGCAGCTGCACTGAGTCTGCAGCTCTGTGGTACACTGCAACAGCACTGAACTGGAAAGCTCGCCTTAATACTGTAAATATGCCCACAGAGCAGATCAGCACAGGACCAAGCCAATGTCCACACTGAAATGACATACTGTGGTTGGAGCTGAAGGAGAAAAACGTTCATGCCTGAACAACCTATAAGCAGCACTTATGAAGAAGGAGTGCACCAAAATTTGTTCAGAGCAAGGTGACAAAATACAGTAAATGAAGAAATAAAACTGACCTGGTTATGCACTAGCTGATCACTGAGGGAGGAAATGATTTTAATTTGAACAACCTGTTACTTTAGTATTTTAAATAATATAAAAACTATCACATTGATTTTTCACCCAAATCTAACCAAATAACATTCACTGTGAAAAATAGGCAGAAAATGTGAAAGGACAAACAAAAAAAATCATCGCAATGCTATACATCTTCTACTACTACTACTACCATTAACAGCCTTAACTTGTTTAGTGAACTCTTAACCTAAACTTGAACTTTAATTTCACGTACATTTAATTTTATGTGCTTTCTTAAAGACACAATAAAAAGCAAACCAATCCTTGCCACCTCCACTGTAAATGAAACTGAAAGAGCCACAAACCAAATTGTACAGCTGCTCGGCACAAATAATCCCATTAAATTTGATTCTGCTAACAGAGATCCAGCCTTTAGAACTTGAACAAAACTGCTTCAAAACATTAGCTTTATGACCTCACTGCCAATACCTCCCAGCTGGCGCTTACCTGGCAGGAAATACCCACTTTGTCAAGACAGATGACAGAGGCTGCTGCCAACAGCAGCTGGAGAAACAAGAGGTCCAAGTCAACAATTGGAGTCATTCATCTGAAATGCAAAGCAGAAGACGCAGCAGCCCCCTCGGGATTAGAACTGGGCACATTCTCACCACGAGGGGTACAGCCCACCCCCTGTGCAAATGTAACCCCATTACAGAATATAACATTAGTGTGCAATAAGTGAACTTTTAGTCAGGCCAGACTCCTGCCACATAAAGGCACATGGTAATAAGGGATCCACTCAAATGAATTGTATTCCTCTGCTTGTATGTGTGAATTATCATGGCAAAATTCACAGGAACTGATTTACTACTTAATCTTTCCTAAAAGGTTCACAAAAGAATATCATAATAATAAAGTGATAAAGGCTATTCTTGCTACAAAACCTGCCATTAGAAAGTATGGAATGAGAACATCCCACTTGAGGACTAAAACATGTTTGCATTTCAGATAATTCACAATTAAAGTAAAACCAACTTTTAGTTACTGCACTGTACGTAACTTGCCGAGAGTGTCAATGTTCCAAAGATGGTGAAGATGTCATTTTCATTTTTTTTTTCTTATTTGTTTTGTCTTCCACATACACTTCAGGACTCTGAAGGGAAAAAAAGACAATCAGTTTTCATGCTTTTAGATGCAAGATAAAATCCAGCAGTTCAACAGTTCTTGAAGAGTTATTGGGGCAAGACTGACCACCTCTAAAGGAGGCAGAGCAAGTCACCACTTTGTAATTCAATATGGAAGCTGATATGATTATGGCAAATACTTAACATGAATGCTACACTTACTATGTACTTTGGGAGTCAAATGCAGTTACTCACCATTGTGCATCAATAAAACTTTGGTCATGGTTGTTAGCAGTGTTATTCTGTTTAGGTTGAAGACAGCTGAGGATCCGACATGGATTTTCAGTCTGGATGTTCTTTCATGCTGTAGTTGTATTTGTTGTAATTATTAAGTTTCATATTCAACATTAGAGTTCTTTTAAGTGCTTCACATAAGCAGAGGGGAACCACTTCAACCACAATCTGGATGATGTGACAGCGGCCATTCTTGTGTCAGTACACTCGCCATACATTAGCTATTAAGTAGTGAAGATGTGACAGTGATTGCCAGTTAGATACAGGTGATAATTAGGGACCAAAACTGACAAGGCCATGGTTGGAAAGTTATCCAGGACCTTCGAGAACACCCTACTCTTTTGAAAGATGCTCGGGTTACATTTGACCACAGAGATTAAGGACCTCAGTTTAATACTTCATCTAAATGATGGCACCAACGTTTACGGCACAGTGTCCTACTCATTGCACTGCAGCAGTGGGATCCACAAACAGACCGCAGGTAAACTGCCCCCTGCTCGCCTCCCTAACATCTCATCCAACAGAAGCCCAAGTTTTTCCCAGATGGTCTCCCATCCATATTATTACTGGCCGGGTGCAAACATGCTTAGCTTCAGGTGGAGTACCTGTTCTGAAGTCTCACATTCATACAGTTTTTATAAAGCAAGTACATTATGAATAATTGACTAAAATGTTTAACAATCATTTTAGGTGCACACCATGGAATAAATAGATAGATAGATAGATAGATAGATAGATAGATAGATAGATAGATAGATAGATA
>JANRMT010062853.1:2461256-2513102 GCA_026402145.1 Polypterus bichir lapradei | reverse complement strand
ATAGATAGATAGATAGATAGATAGATAGATAGATAGATAGATAGATACTTTATTAATCCCAAGGGGAAATTCACATACTCCAGCAGCAGCATACATAAAGAACAATATTAAATTAAAGAGTGATAAAAATGCAGGTATAATAGACAATAACTTTGTATAATGTTAGCGTTTACCCCCCCCCCCAAGGTGGAACTGAAGAGTCGCATAGTGTGGGGAAGGAACGATCTTCTCAGTCTGTCAGTGGAGCAGGTCAGTGACAGCAGTCTGTCACTGAAGCTACTCATCTGCCTGGAAATAACGCTGTTCAGTGGATGCAGTGGTTTCTCCATGATTGACAGGAGCTTGCTTAGTGCCCATCGCTCTGCCACGGATGTTAAACTGTCCAGCTTCATTCCTACAATAGAGCCTGCCTTCCTCACCAGTTTGTCCAGGCGTGAGGCATCCCTCTTCTTTATGCTGCCTCCCCAGCACATCACCGCGTAGAAGAGGGCACTCGCCACAGCCGTCTGATAGAACATCTGCAGCATCTTATTGCAGATGCTGAAAGACACCAGCCTTCTAACGAAGTAAAGTTGGCTTTGTCCTTTCTTAAACAGCATCAGTATTGGCAGTCCAGTCCAATTTATCATCCCGCTGCACTCCCAGGTATTTATAGGTCTGCACCCTCTGCGCACAGTCACCTCTGATGATCACGGGGTCCATGAGGGGCCTGGTCCTCCTAAAATCCATCACCAGCTCCTTGGTTTTGCTGATGTTCAGGTGTAAGTGGTTTGAGTCGCACCATTTAACAAACTCCTTGATTAGGTTCCTATACTCTTCCTCCTGTCCACTCCTGATGCAGCCCACGATAGCAGTGTCGTCAGCAAACTTTTGCATGTGGCAGGACTCCGAGTTGTAATGGAAGTCCGATGTATATAAGCTGAACAGGACCGGAGAAAGTACAGTTCCCTGCGGCGCTCCTGTGCTGCTGACCACAATGTCAGACCTGCAGTTCCCGAGATGCACATACTGAGGTCTGTCTGTAAAATAGTCCACGATCCATGCCACTAGGTATGAATCTACTCCCATCTCTGTCAGCTTGTCCCTAAGGACTAGAGGTTGGATGGTGTTGAAGGCGCTAGAGAAGTCCAGAAACATAATTCTTACAGCACCACTGCCTCTGTCCAAGAGAGAGAGGGAGAGGGAAAATTTAAACAGAGGAAAGATCAGTACCTTCAATTTTCTAAAAACTTAAGAAAAAACGTTTTTATTTATTCAAAACATAGCAAAAATATTTACTATTGGAATATTAAGGTAAATATTTGAAATTATGTAATTAATGTATTACTTGTGTATAAATGTTCAAAAATACGAGGGACGTTCAAATAGTTTTCGCACTTTTTTTAAAACTCTATTTATTAAGAATTTCAAAAACAAATGACATCACTTTTCTACATAGTCCCCTTCCTTTGTGATGCAATTTTCCCAGCGTCGTACCAACTTTTTAATACCACCGTTTCCAACAAAAATATAAAAATGCGGAAAATTTTTGAACATCCCTCGTACTATTTACTGCAAACGTAAAAGCAGTCCTAAAAGATTCAGTCAGATTTAACCTTTGTGCAGATCAATATCAATAAGATGATTAGATCAATATTTAAGGATGTACTGCACTGACTCTTCAATTTTACCTGGGGGAGTAAATGCTAACATTACTCAAAGTTATTGTCTGCCTTTACATGCATTTTTATTTCTATTTAATTTAATTTTTTTTTTTTTTTTGTATCAGTATACTGCTGCTGGATTATGTGAATTTCCCCTTGGGATTAATAAAGTATCTATCTATCTAAATGTACTTGAAAAGCAAATTGATCCATATATTATCACATACACTGGATATAAAAAGTGTACACACCCCTGCCAAGATCACTTTGTGTAATAAAAAAATGAAACCAAGATAAATCCTGGCTGGCAAACAGAGTGGTGTAATGGTTAAGGCTTTGGACCTCAAACCCTGAGGGTGTGGGTTCAAATCTCCCTACTGACACTGTACGACTATGAGCAAGTCACTTCAACTGCCTGTGCTTTAATTGGAAAACCAAAAGAAATTTAACCAATTGAATCACAAATGTTTTAAGTCACCTTGAATAAAAACATCAGCCAAATAAGTAAATGTAAATCCTGTCAAAACCTATTCCACCTTTACTGCAAAATCGAAATCCATACAGAGAATGTGAACAGAAATCAGAAATGGTTTAATGAAGGAAGGAAAAAAAATCATATAAAGTGGCTCTGACTGAGCTCAGATGAAGTTTGGCTGTTGCTGCAGGATTATTCAGATATTCTCTTGGTTGCAACACACTCGAAAAGCTTTCAAAACGCGAATGGGATCTCATCATTGAAAGGTATCAAGGACATGGGTACAAAAAAAAAGTATCCAAAGCATTAAACATCCCATTAAGTACAGCAAATACAGTCATCACTGAAAAAATGGCTAAACAGTGACTCTACCAAGATCAGGATGTTTCTCCAAGATTGAAGAGCTCAGCATCAAAAGAATGCCATTCCCAGAGTGAAGCATGGTGGAGGCAGCATCAAGCTTTGGGGCCGCTTTACTTCAGCTGGAGCTAGGGATTTAGTCAAGGTGGATAGAATCATGATGAGCTCCAGGTAACATTTAGGCACAAAACCTTCAAGAATCTGAAGACGAAGAAGTGGAATAAGTCTTGAGATTTTGATTTTTTTTTTAATTACACAAAACCTACCATTTTGACAGGGGTGTGTAGACCTTTTATATGCACTGTATGAAAAAATGGGTGGAAACCTGAAATCTTTTCAGATGTGTAAAATGTGTGAAACATTTATAATGGAAGATAATTAGTGGAACAACAACTAATATTACACTTTAAAGCAATAAGGGTGTGTGTCCATAAAATACTAAATGACAAAGAAAAAAAAAAAAGTGGGGATTGATTGACTGAAGCATTCAAGGTTTTTATAAGACAAATAAAAACCAAATACAGACCAGTAACACCATAGATAAAAGGAAGCACCCATCCATTCAACTGGTTTCTTCCATGACATTGTTGCAAGAAATCAAATTTCTCAACAAATGCGTAGAGAATAGGACAGCAGTGCATTCTTTGGTGCATTTTGTACAAGAATTAAACACTAAGAAGTTCTTTTGACTGCACAAAGCAATATGAACAAATCTAATTTAACAAGAAGTGGGGACATGAAATTCAAATTATACAAACCAGGCATTCCAGTCAAGAATCTGAATATATCCAAGTATCATGAGGTGTCATATTAAAAACAAACACAGTACTATATATATACCCAAAAAAAAACTATTTTTTAATAGTACTACGAAACGCTAGCTTTCCTTAGCTAGCCTTTGGCTTCATGTATATGGACATGCTGCCATCTGCTGTGCTGGAGTGTGGAGGTGCACAAGACCTGTGATAAATCTCAGTGCACAACAGACGAGTATGAAATTACAGGAGCTGAAGCACATTTAAGGTCTAAGGACTTGCAAAACATTTGCAGAAGGGCTCTGTAATGACCGGTGCTGATGCCAATGCCAGGAAGCAACATTTAATTTCTGAAAGCAGGGAAGAAATATTTGGAAACTTTTAAAATACAATGCAGAAAAATAAAAATATTACATGAGTGTACAGTTTACCTCCTTTTTTGCTTTTATGTGTCAGGCTTAATGGCAGCATCTTACACCAGCAATAACCAATTAAATCACAAATGCAACACCCTGGGCTCAAATCACATCCCTGGCTGTTGTCGGTATGCCACATTTGTGGGTGTGCACATGCACCGTATGTGAGAACTTTAACTCTGAAAAGTGTGAGCAGTTTGAGGAAATAACTGATTCCTTCAGTGCTGTTACCAATTCATATCTCTGTTTAACTAGGTTAAGCACAGTTTTCAACTCTTCCTTCAGATTCATTGGTTTCATTTCTTAACCCAAAGTTGAACAAGTTAACTGGCAATTTTAACTCAAGTAGGTGTTTTTAATATAGCAAACAAGATTACATTACAGTGTGAGAAATTTACATATTTACATTTATTTACTAGGCAGACACTTTTATCCAAACAGACTTACAAAAGAGGTAAACATAATCAAGTGACATTAAACTAGGGATTGTTTGTTCAGCAAGTGTACTAGGACAGGTAACAAAAGGTGACTGCCACAACTGAAAGGATGCGATAATAAATAAAATGTACAATCCTAGATTAACAATAGATAAAGCAATTAGACTTAAATGTAACAAACCAACGGAGTGAGTAGCGCTGCTGCCTCGCAGTTAGGGGACCCGGGTTCGCTTCCCAGGTCCTCCCTGCATGGAGTTTGCATGTTCTCCCCGTGTCTTCGTGGGTTTCCTCTCACAGTCCAAAGACATGCAGGTTAGGTGCATTGGCGATTCTAAATTGTCCCTAGTGTGTGCTTGGTGTGTGTGTGTGCCCTGCGGTGGGCTGGCGCCCTGCCCGGGGTTTGTTTCCTGCCTTGTGCCCTGTGTTGGTTGGTGACCCTGTAGTTAGGATAACAGGTTGGATAATGGATGTAACAAACCAACCAACAATATCAAAGATCAGTCCCACCAGTTTGATTAGACAGATATTCATACAACATATGGATTTTCAATTGCTTCTTACAATATATTCAGGGAGGCACCAGTTCAGATGGAGGCAGTCAGCTTGTTCAACCAACTAGGAACTACACAGGAAAAGTCTGGATTAAGACTTAATATCACTTAGAGGTGGCATCACCAGACACTCTTCAGCGGCAGAGCATAGGCAAACATCACTGATCTGAACTTAATTTGTGCTGCTATAGGGAGCCAATGTAGCCACCTGAAGAGACAATCGACATTTGTCTGCCTTAGTTGGTTAAATAAAAGATGGGTTAGACCATCTGTTGGAGCTTGATAACACATGTGGGTACTCCTGCCAGAAGAGAGTTGTAGCAGCCCAGGTGCAATAGGGCCACAGCCTGGACCAGAAGATGTATGAGTGAGATGTAGCACATTTTCAAAAGAAAACAGGAATAAAGGAATTCTGCACAACCAGTTCTCTTTTTAGGAACAATGGTTATTTTGAGAAACTGAAAGCATCATTAAAATGCTTCTAAAATATTTTCACCACAAAAATAGCTGGCATTCAATTGTGCCAGTAAATTTAAACCTTATTTGGTACAAGGATAACTTTGCATCTCAGTGCACAGCAGTAAGCACTCCAGTCTCATGCTTCAGACCATATATCTGGTTATAGCCCACATGGAAGTTTGTATCTTCACCCAGTTCATAAAGTATGTAAGATTTCCTCCCACATCCACATAGAAAGGCAGGATAGGTTAATTAAGATCTCTAAAGTGGGGCATATGATGGCTTTGTACTCAATAGTGGTGGAACAGGCTCTAGTCCAGGGGTTTTCAGTCTTGGTCCTGGGGACCTATTGTGGCTGCAGGTTTTTGTTCCAATCAGCTTCTGTTGTTAATTGGACTCCAGGGTGAATTAAGTGAAGTGTTACCTCTCATTCTGTGTTTTGGGAACGATATAGAAAATTAGAAAACTAAATTTCAGTAAAGGAAACAAAAACAAAAAAAAAACCACCAGTACTAAGCAGTTATGGAAATAATCCATTTTTATCTCTTAACCATGTTCATCTTGATTTTCATTCTACTTTTCCAGGTGTTCTAATTGTTTAATTAATCCATTACTTACTAATTAGTGGGTCTGATGCTAAAGTAGCCTTTCAGGATTTAGTGTTCGCCTGGCTGTCTGCTCATTTTTAATTGTCATTAAGATACAATTAAGGGAGCAAACTGCACAAAGAAAGGGCAAAATAATGAAAACAGCAAGAGTTAAGCATTTAAACCCATAGCAAAAATAGAAATATTTGTAAATGTCATAAATGTAGAAAAGTATAAAACGCATAGAAAAAAAAAAAGCTAATCAAATCACCGATAACACACACACAATATGAATCTGGCTGGAACAAAATAACCCTTCAGCCACAGTGGGTCTCCAGGACCACATTTGAAAACCTCTGCTCTAGCACTTCAAGATCCTGAATTAAACAGAGGTTTAAAATGTTAAAATGAAACCTAAGCAAGCACCACTTGAAGTTTCAAAACATAAGGAACCAAATTTATGGTAAATGGGGTTGCATGCAGCCTTTATGAATTTGGGCGGTTTCCTTCTATTTAATAAATACAAGGGGTCTGTATCGAAGGAGTGACAGTTCATAGGAGTGACAAAGGAGTGAAACCTCAGATATAAAATTTCAAAATCCATCCAACCAATCATCCAAGTGGTACGTGAGGCAACAACAATTTTTTTGGCGAGCATACTTAAAGTTGTGTGTGGCAGGTGAATGTCACTCCTTTAATATGGTATTTATGTCATTCCTATGAAGTGTCACTCCTTTAAATGGGATCAAATACAAGTATTGGCCTCGCCTTGCAAAGGATCATGCATACAAATACAGAATCTGGTACTTTTTCACATTACTGTACTCTAGTGTCACACTAAAAAGATTATAGCGCAAGTTCAGAAGATTACATTGTTAGATAAACTTCTCATATAGTCAATCCACCATAGCCACTTAAATACAAAATAGTATTCCATGTTTTCATACAAGCATTGAACATTTGACCATAAAGGTATTGTGTACTGACCAAGAGCTCCTCCACAGATTTTCTTTGATCCATGAGACAGAACACATTTGAAAAGAAATTTAAAGAATGTAGAAATCATATAACCTCATTTATAAAAAGTAATGAAAGCAGTCATTTGGGGATAAGCACACAGTCCCTTCACCTTGTACATGCAAATCAATCCGAAAAAGCAACACTAGGTATAGCAATTCTTAAAATTGGAGAATATAAAGAAATTTTATAGCATTGCAAAGGACTGGGGCTCAGTATGGCCAGCATAGAATACAGTTGGGGTTTAGTTTATGAAAACATTGTTGCTCAAAATAGACTCATAGATCACTTTAATTAGGCACACCAATAGAAAACCAATCAAGTCTCCATTTGTCTTTAGTGATCAGCTTTAAAAACAGAGTCCTGTCAACCTCAATGCATTTCATGAAGGATGTGCCACTATTACTATTTTATGTTTTAATCTTTAGTGCTCCACATGGTCTCCATGAATAACAGTGCACTCGTACCCCAACACCACAAAAAAGTCTGCAAATATGAAGCAATCAGGAAAAGCAGATGTACATAAAATGGCCAAAAAATGTTTAAAAAAATCCAGAATGTGCACTCAAAACGATGACCAATGTACCACTGAAACTTTATTATGTAGGAATGTAACTGTCAGGCCAGAGCTTAACAAAACAGAAATGGTGCTTGACACAAGTGTCTACTTGGTGGACAGCCTCAGGAAAGGCATGCAACTGGTAGAATACTGCAACCGCACGTTGCTGGTCAAGAACTCCAAGCCTCCATTGTCCTCTGTAATTTGCATTCCTCTATAAAGTGGCATGGAAATTAACAGTTCAAAATATGCTTCAAATTTAAGTGTCCTCTCAGAAATGCAATTTTGGTGCCCAGAAATAAAGTACAGAGAAACACTTTTAGTATGTACCGGATAGGTTTGGATTGTGTGCCACATAACATGTACTAGAAGTTCCAAATTAGCTGGTGTAAAGCTCTCATTACATTTCTATAAAGCCCAAAAATGTGCTCATTCTATTTAATTCTAGCACTACCCAGGAATGACCACGAATTGAGAAACATTTCTGGAAGTTTGAGATGGCAGGTTTGCTTCTAGTGCCCAAGATGACGCCACCACTCCAAGTTAACATTTAAGGAACAATTCATAATGCTTAGACTATTTAACTAAAGCTCTGCCACTGCTCCATATTCTTCCCACAGCTCCAACATTAAAATTCAAATGGACAGATTAGAGATAGAACTGTTCTTTGGGTGGGTAAATTTACTCAAAAGTCACCAGGGGGAGACAAAGCATAGATTTCCCAACAAGCTGGAACTTGGACAATTGTAGTTTAAAAAAAAAAAAAAAAATTACAAAGTTGGGGTGGCTGCATTATGACAAAGACTAACAATTTAAGACAATGTAGATGAAAGGGGAAAAAAATCCAAACATACAGGTAAAGTGCATTTTAATAAAATACTGTGCAAAATTAAGGCTGTGTCGGGATTAAAACATTTCTCAAACTGGTATGGCACCAATAAACAGATGCACAATCAAACATACATTAGATAGATATTACAGCAGCAAGAGCATTATGAAAGCCACAAGGCCCACCTGTATTTGATAAAACTGGTATCTATGATGCTGTTCCTAAACTAAATTTACAATCTATAAGGAGTATTTGGTTACTGCTGCCAGTCTTTAAATAGTAAACAGCCACATCTCATAAAAATATATATATATATAATTATAAAAGGCATTTTGAACTCCTATACAAGTCTAAAATTTAAACATCAAAATTAAAAATTACCCACAAGAAGTGACCTCTAAACATAACCCCTCCCCCCCCTATATATTCTGTCTGTCTGTGTGAAGGTCAGTGTGGAAGATGTAGATGTGGGTGCTGGTGAAGTCTGACAAGTAGCTCCTCTTCAGTAGGCTCTTTTATTTGCTCACTGGGGGAAAGAAAAAGGAAAAAATCTATTAGAAGTCTTAATTACCATAAGAATCATTGGTCGCA
This sequence comes from Polypterus bichir lapradei, assembly GCA_026402145.1. Lineage (NCBI taxonomy): Eukaryota > Metazoa > Chordata > Cladistia > Polypteriformes > Polypteridae > Polypterus > Polypterus bichir. The sequence goes on along the minus strand of JANRMT010062853.1, from coordinate 2,504,423 downwards.
AGTTCTATACAGAGCACTACATGCTTAACAGAGTCTTATCAGGAATTCAAAACCCCTGGATCTAGTGATACTAATTAAAAATAAAAAGTATAAAAACAGACTACATCTGAAATTCTTGGTCATAATTAAAAACTGAAGGGAGTTTTAATTAGGTGGGATGCACATTTTAAATGCGCATTTCTGACAATCATGCAGTTTGTAAAATAAAGATTTTTCTAGAGCACACAACCAAATATACCTTCATGCTTTAAATGAAGACACTATGGAAGTGGAGATGTAAAAACAAAAGTACAGCACAGATGTGCTTCAGACCTGTAATTACCTGGTCAGCCTAAAGTACAACAGATGCAGACACTGTTTTTCACCTCATTCTATTTCAACAAATACCTTAGGGGACATTAACTGCATAAACTGAACAAATACGTTAAAGTAAAACTCTGTTCTATACAGGACCTCAAATATTTAAAAAAAATCTTAATTATACCTTTTGGGTGCTCAAGTACTCACCGGAACATTAACTGTACAGTCATTGGACACATTGCTGCCTCCTGCTGTTCTGTAACGGGACAGTGGTGGCTTTTGTCCCATTTGTGGATAAAATTCTAATGAGGATGGGGGGGAAAAAAATCCAACAAATTGAAAATCAAAAGAAAGGGGGCGCTTAATTTCCAAAAAAAAAAAAAAAAAAAAAGACTACAGGTTACAGATTACAAAGCCAAATATACTGAATATAGATTTATTGTTAATTTATCTATGAATGGGTTACATTTGTCCTGCGAGTCTATATGTACCTTTTTCCTGCTGCTGAATGCATTAAAATTTCACATTGGGATTAATAAAGTTAACTTAATCTGAATTTGTAATCCAAAATTCTACAGTTTAGTTGCCAAGTTTAAATTGTTGAAAGCAATTAGTTTCATCTTATGCATTTAGCAGAACACCCAAGGACAGATAAATGATACAATATATACTGGAGGTTTATTAAAACTTAGATTTCCAGTTACTCTTAAATTTTTCAAATGCAAGTACCATCTTGATTGAACTGACAGGGTACATACTAAAAAAGATTCAGTGGCAATATTAAACACTATATAATATGAAAAAACTGGAGTAATCAAACTGTTACATTTTAGTTTTTTATAAATTGATCAATGGGAAAATTGCAACATTCCTGGTAAAGTATCAGCATATGAGGCACTATGTGTGCTACAACTCAATGTCTTATCCTCAGGCTAGGAAAAGGTTACTGATTGTACATCTAATCACATTCACTAAGATTTCAGTTAAAATTAAATTTGATTAGAGAATTGTGATATACTTTTTAAAGCGTAGAAATGAAATAATTTTCACAAATGAAAGTTTAGATAATATTCGCAAAATTAAATACAGCAATGACAATTTTTCATGCCCACAAAAAATAGCAGTAACTTGTCAGTTGGCCACATTACACAAAAATGCATGCAGAAATACCGCAATACCAAACTCCGTGTTATAACATTTGTTATTAACATGATTCAGTTTTGCTTTATCAATAAAAAAGGTACAGTTAAGGCTTGTTAGATTCAGTTTATATCTTCACACTTTTACGTTGATCCAGATTGTAGGGTGGCATCAATGCTTTGAAGACCTGCTAAATGACCTTTTACTGTTGAAGCCACAGAAAAACTGTTGATCAAGGTCATTTAACAGTACCCATCTCGTTTTGTCAAGCAGCAATTTCAGCTAATGCAGCTGTGATAAATAATTCTTTAAATTTATATAGTGCTTTTCTCACTAACCAAAGCATGTCAGTGAGGGGGAAGCAACTTCAACCACCACTAATGTGTAGTATCCACTAGGATGACCCAACAGCAGCCATTTTTGTGCCAGTTTGCTCACCACACATTAGCTGTTAGGTAGTGAAGGGGTAAGGGAGAGACAGATAGCGAATTAGATAAGAATGAAGACTCAGATGAAAGAGGAATGACTAGGAGACCAAAATGATGGTGGGCAATTTAACCTGGACATCAGGATACCCCCTATATTTTACTAAGGATGCCCAGGGATCTTGTGACCATAGAAAGTCAGGATATTTTACATCTCATCCGAGGGATGGAACAAATTTTTACAGAACAGTGTCCCCATCACTGCACTGGGGCATTGAGGTCCACATTCAGACTGCAAGGTAAGCACCCCCTGCTGGCCTCATCAACACCTCTTTCAGTAGCAACCCAAACTTTTCCTAGATGGTCTCATTCAAGGACTGGCCGGGCCCAAACATGCTTAGCTTCAAGTGGTTGACTTGTTCTGAAGAGCATGGGGTATGGCTCATTGCACTAGAAATTTAACTGAGATAAAGAATTACTGGACTGATTGGTAGTTTTCAGAAATAGCATTCTTTAATTTAAAAGGATTCAAGTTGAAGAAAAATAGGACACTCTTAAGAAAGCTGTCTAACATTATGTGAAATATTACATACACAGAGCAGCTGCACAAATATTTTAACTCTGTAATGATGCACCAGAAAAAATAACTTGCTAATTTAGAAACCAAGAGCTGTGTAGAGGCCCACTACCACTATGCTGAAGACACAGGCAGACAGAATGATGAAACATATGACTGATTGAACAGTTTATTTTCATTGTATTTCTGCAATATTTTCAAAAAAGATTGGCTTTGTTAACACTGCCATATTAAAATTAATATCCTGGGAGCATTCAAATTATGTTCAAGGGAGGCTCTGTTGATACTGGGGACAAGTGTGGATTGACAGGTGCAGTCATAACAGCAAGGAGGAGCTGCAGAAACATTTTTATGGAGGACAGAAACATTGCATCTCAAATATTACTAGTTGGTTTTCAAAGTCAAAATGTACAGTATGTTTATCTTGTAAACAGTAACGTTTACTTGGCATTGCACAGAATTTACACTGAGATTTGTCATTTGCTTCTGCCATCATCTCATGTATTGGTTTGGGCACGGTTGCATTTTAAAATTTTGGTATACCATTAGCTGAAATGCTTAAATGAGTTTTATACAGATCATACAACTAAGATGGATAAAGTTTCAAAGTACTACCCATCCTTTAAACTGCAAAAAAACAAACTTCTTAATTAGCAGTAAAACCAGGCTTATCAGTGCTCATGAATAAAAGTCATGCTTAGTCTACCCTATAACTTCACTTATTACATAGGGAAATAATCAGCTTTACTCTTGGGCCAAAACAGCTATGTGGGAACTTAACCTAGGCTGTCAAAATTAAGCACAGATAAACCTTTAGAGCAAGTAACATACTCTATGAAAGCCAAGAACAAAAAAAAAAAAAAAAAAAAAAAAGTGGGGAAGTGCATTTAAGGCTGAATCCAAAAAGCACATTTCTATAGGGTAATAGGATTAAAAGGGTTTAGGGAAAAGAGCAATGTAGTTTAAACAGAAACCTTGACATCTTTTTATTTATTGTCATTGTCACTTTTAGAAAGGAACAATGGAATTGAAAGTGTAGTCGACTCAGTGTGAGGCATAAGAGTTAAAAAAGAGAGAAAATAAACCGAATAGTAATGAAAGTACTTCACAAAATATACAAATTGCACTTGTTGACTTAAGGTCTATAATGCACATTGAAAGAGAATGATATGGAGCAGTTTTATTCCGAGTTCAGGGCCATGACTGCTTTTGGATAAAAGCTGTTTTTACGGCAGTTTGTCCTGGTTTTCATTGCTCTGCATCTCTTGCCTGATGGCAAAAGCTGGAAGAGGCAATGACCGGGATGTGATGAATCCTGTGAAATGTCTATTGCTATTTTGCGGCATCGGGAGGTGTAGGATTTATTCCAGAGTGGGGAGGGTACAACCAATTGTTCTCTCTGCTGTCCTGACGACCCTGTGGAGCGCTTTCCTTTCTGAGGAAGTGCAGCTGCCGTACCACACACACAGTCCATACGTGAGTACACTCTCGATGGAATAGTGATAAAAGGCAAGAAGCAGATTTTTGGGGAGATGGTTCTTTGAGGATTCTCAGAAAATAGTCTCTGCTGCACCTTCTTCAGCAGCTCCTTGGTGTTTGAGCTGAAGGATGACCTGACCAGGAGCGCCATGCCCAGAAACCTGAGCACCGAGAAATTTCCACACAGGCCCCGCCAATGATGAGTGGCTGGATGTCAGTTTTGTTTTTTCTAAAGTCAATAACAAGCTCCTTCGTTTTTGTGGTGTGGAGGAGCAGGTTATTGACTGTGCATCACTCAGACAGCTGCTCCACCTCATCCCTGTATGCCAGCTCACCCTCCTTGCCCGAGATGAGTCTGACCACTGTCGGGTCATCCGCGAACTTTATGATCTTGTTGCTATGGCGAGTGGGAACACAGTCATGTGTAGAGAAGCGGGCTGAACACACAACCCTGCAGCTTCCCGCTGTTGAGGTTGAGAGCAGTGGATGTGTGGAGACCCAGCCTGACCCTCTAGGAGCGACCAGACAGAAGTCCAGTATCCAACTGCAAGGGAGTGATGGAAGTCCCACATCTGCCAGTTTGGACACCAGTCGTTGTGGGAGGATGGTGTTAAACGCCAAGCTGAATTCTGGCATAACTCCCCTGCTGCTCCAGGTGGGTCAGGGCAGCATGAAGGGCTGTAGCCACAGCATCCTCAGTGGATCTTTGCTTTGTAAGCAAATTGAAATTGGTCCAGGTCTGCTGGCAGGCAGGCGATATGACTCCGCACCAGTTTCTCAAAGCACTTCGTGATGACAGATGCGAGTGCCACTGGGTGGAAATCATTCAGACTGTTTGTGATGGATTTTAATGGCAGCAGAACAATGATTGAGGACTTGAGGCAGTGGCCTGGGACAAAGACTGGTTGAAAATACAAGTGAAGATTCCGGCCAGGTGATCAGCACAGTCTTTCAGCACCCACCCAGCCACACCGTCGGGTCCTGCAGCCTTCCTCGGGTTCACCTTCATCACCCGCCTCACCTCACACTCTTCCACCATGAGTATGTTGCTGTTGAGAACAGGCGGCTGTGATGGAGCTGCTGTTGGTGTCACCTCAAAGTGGGCAAAGATGTTCAGCTCCTCTGCCAGAGAAGTGTCTCCGTCAGCAGACGAGGAGTTGCTGGATTTGTAGCCGGTGATGTGCTGGACACCCTGTCACACCTGCCTGGTGGTGTTGCTCCTCAGTTGGTCCTCTATGCTCCTTCTGTACGCTACCTTGGCCTCTCAGATGCCTCTCTTCAGGTTTGCTCCAGCTACACTGTAAAACGCCCCATCCCCAGACCTGAAAGCAGTATTCCTAGCTTTCAGCAGACTCTGGACATCCCTCATCATCCAGGACTTCCTGTTAGGATAAAGCCTTGTCTGTCCCTGGTGACATGCAGAACCTGATGTGATCCAGGACTGCTGTAGTGTGGTTCTCCAAGTCTTAGTGATCGAAAACCTCCCAATTGGTTTGCTGGAAGCAGTCCTGCAACTGTTACGAGGCCTCCTTGGGCCATATGGTAACAGTCCTGGTCATAGTGGGAGCTTGTTTCCTGAGGGGGGTAGATGCAGGGATCAGAAGCAAGGACTTGTGATCAGACTGGCCAAGGTGTGCAAGGGGTTTAGCCCTATAGGCCTGTCTGATGTTTGTGTACAGCTTGTCCAGTGTATTTACTCCCCTGGTTGCACACTTTGTGTGTTGATGGAATTTGGGGAGAATTGCTTTCAGATCTGCATGATTAAAGTCCCCAGAAATGATGTGAACAGCCTCAGGATACTTGCTGTTTACTGCTGATGGTGTCATGCGCAAGCTCCAGAGCCAAGTTAGCATTAGCATCTGGTGCTATATACACAGCAGTTAGCAATATGGCGTTGAATTCACGGGGGAGGTATAAGACAGACAATTAAAACATTATACACGCATACTAAATATTTTTATTCAGTGAGATGAATATTTATATAACTAGGTTTCCACTTAAATATTCATCTTCATGCATTTCTACTTCATGTTTTGATTGTCTTTCAGACCCTACATTTTAAGTGTTTTATAGCGCAATCAACCAGCTAGTTGCACATTAGTTTTGTTGTTAGGGAAACTAAAAACAAAAGCTCTGGTGTAATTTGTAAGGAATAGACCGGTTAAACTTTCCATTAGCAATGTATAAAGAAATCACTCAACTGTCAGAAAAGATAGTACTCCTATAAAGTTAATGGCAAAAAGGTCAAAATTTAGTCAAACTGTCTTACCTCAAGTATTAGAGCAACAAACAGATTCACCCACATGACAGCTGAAGTAAGCCACCAGACCACAAAGTAGATTTTAGACCACCTGAAATACACATTACAAGCATTGACTTGCTGGCACATAAGCCATATTTGACAGAATTATAAAAATCATGAGGTCTTTCTTCAGTAAAATACAAAAAAAGATTCAGTATATGCCTGAAGGGTAACATTCATTTTTCCAGTTTGGCATAAGTATTTAAAAAAAAAAAAAAAAAAAGTCAAGTTTTAGTTTACCTCATCAATATGTACTGCATTTATTGCAAGTTGCATAAATGATACTGGGGGGACAGAGGATTTTGTTTCAAATTTATAGATAGATAAAAAGTTTCATTGCTTCAGTTTTGAATGAGTTGAGGAAGGAAAAAAGAAAAACAAACACACTTAAGAAAAACATGCCTCCCCACTTAATACCCAACCCTTGTTTCAATTAGCAGTGTCCTGGGGGTGAGGCAAGAAAAATACATTAAACCCAGCATATAGCAGCATGAATAAACAGGCTGATTCTGTAAGAGAGGAGTTCTTAAGCTTTCATAACTCAATTTAGTCTTCATTTAAATCAAGATGAAGATTCATTAGTCTAACTTATCCATTTTTTTTTTTTTTTTTTAAATGAACAGCTAAAAATCCCTCATCATACAAATGTGACAATTACGAACTGCCACAGACCCTCTTGTATTCCTCCTCTCTTCTTGGTACCCTGCTGTGACATGTGATGTTTCAGAGAATAATTTGGAGGTAACACTAGTTAAGTATTTGGTTTGCAGTGCTGTGGGTAAAGTGAGGTCCACAGTTGATTGGCATCTATTTAAATAATCGCCGCAATCAAATCTTGGTAGGAGGGGGCATGGTAGTGTGGAAAGAGCAACTCCTACTCTCGCTGCAGTAGTGAGTAGCTATACAATAAGTGCACAGGTGTAGGATAGTCCTTGACTCTAATTGATGCCAGGAGCACAGTTGTGCCACATCCCCATTTTAAAAGGGAAAGCGCAAGAGCGAGGAAAAAAAGAATGAGAAAGGAAAACGAAGGTTAAAGAGAGAAAAGGAAGGCAGGAAGCAGAAGGAGCTGGTTCAGGAGTGAGCGAGCAGAGGAAAGCAGGCTCGAAGGTAGAAGAACAGTAAGGCAGCAGGGTTCGAGGAGGATTGGGAGGAGAGCCCCAGCTTGAGTGCCCTGGCTGTTGGAGACCCAAGTCTTGGTCCAGTGAGGGAACCTGTTCGTAGCTATGGGATGGATGGCAGGCAACTGAACCTGAGGAAGGTCAGCTGCATCTGCTGTTAGGGCGCCTCCTCTGCTGCAAGACCCACACGGAGGGAAGCTGCCAGTGTTAAAAGGAGGTACCGAGTTAAATAAAAAATAAAAAAGGTGACTGTTGACGTATTTATTGGGATTATTTTAACCTCCACCTTTTCACCTGTTTTTATGGGTCATCTATGAATTCTGAGGCACTGCACTTTTTTTGAACACTTTTTAATAAAAGCACCCAACACTTTTGCACCTACTCCCATGCTTCATGTGGTGTCCTCATTTGAACCTCTCATGACTATCGACTGTGTCAGGTTCAAGAGGCTCCCAAATGAGAAAAGGGAGCATGGAGTCAGATCCGTGCTGTCATAAGTGCACATTGAAATATATAAGCATTTGCTTTTGAAATGTCATGAAGAGAACTACCGAGATGGTTAAAACACAAGAATGTACTAGGAGAATGGTTGCTGTAATACACAAAGTGTCCTAGGAGATGATTAAATGGTCATGTTTCTGTAAATAAGACTGGACAGTTGTCATATACACAGAGATTTCAAAGGTAACAGGTGAACCTAAGATATAAGAACATGACGTGGAAAAGACTTTTGTTTGGACAAGTTATTTGGTGCAACTCAATGAAACAATCAGTAAATGTCAGGATTAATCAAACACGGTTAACGAAATTCAATTGTCTATAAATTTGAACTCTATTACAGAATGATTAAAACAGGAAAGACAGACTACTGTGATGAATGCTACCTCTTCATGAAGAGATAATGAGACACATGAACAAAGCTTCCTTCTGCCTGGTTCCTGTCTCTGAGGTCCTTGTGGAAACTATTTCTACCACAGACGCAACTGCTAAACTGCCAAGCAGTTATTCTAACTCATGAGAAGAGATATTGGAAGCCATGGTATCCAAGGATGAAAGGATTTCATTTATTGTATCTGACTGTACAGCACCCAGCTCCAATACTGTAGACTTCTTAGGAAGTCATGAAAGGGTAAATAGCTTAGGCGATCAAAGAAAAGACTGTCATTAGACTAGGACTGTTTGAAACCCCTAGCTTTTTGCCAGGAATGCTGCCAAATGGAGTTCGTTTTGCTGCTTCCAGTCATCTACTGCCCATGTGAACTATGCTGATGCATGTACATTACAACAGATTTATGTTAATCAAATTAAAACCACCCAGTTTAATATGTGCCAAACATAACTAGAAAAACTTTTCTATATTTTCACAAACACTGTGGCTGCAGTGTAGCTGGAAATTTGTATAGCCACCAATGGCCTGCACTAAAGTGCACCATCAGAGTAATCGAAAACTGGATAAAAATGGGAGTTAAGGGTTTTCATTAGTGTGGGTATACCATGTCAATGGCTGTATACTTGGTGCTTCTTAAAGCAGGAAAATAGTCTGATGAAAGCATTTCCTATGAAAGTAATTTTAACCTGCATGTTTATCAGCTGTGCAAAGGCTTGTATATAAATTTTGCATGGTGGTGGCAGCAAATCAAACCTTTTCATTATATATTTGTCAAGTTTGGGGAACTGACATCTTTGTCAATTACAGCATCAGTATATCATTTAGCCTGTAGGCACATTCTACTGTCCAGCCATTTCATAATAAAGAAATGATTTTTAAACTGCTTTAAAAGGCAGACTCCAATCAATGACCCATTTTAAAAATGCTTTGCTGTAAACCAATGTCCAACAACTGCAAAGCAATATCAAAACAGGGGACCAACAGCTTGGCTTTAGTATTAGCCAGAGCATTGCTAGAATAGTGGCTTTAAATTCAAGTGATGAGTCAAAATACTGCACATATAAATAAGCACCTCTTAAGGGTCAGAAGGAGTAATATAAAAAGTTTTTAAATATTTAAAAGGCACAAACAGATTAAACAATTCTCCGCAAATGATCAAGTATGCATAAGGATAAGAAACAAAGCAGCACACAAACTTACGGGGAGGAGTATCTGGAATAAGCTTCCATGAAAACTTGCCAGTTATTGACAACCATGACATCATACAACAGCACCAAAGTTGCCTAAAAACACAAAATTGTAATTATGGTGTATGTCTATTCGTCTCACTGAGATTAGGGAGAAGTTTGTATAAGCTAAAGCAATATTTAGTACTTACTGCAAAGTCATCAAAATTGTTAGGCCAGTAAGCAAGCTGCTCATATGTGCCACAAACTGCTGTGTAGTTAACAGTGTCTTCTTCTGCACTGGAGTTGAGAACTACACTAAAGAAAGTGAATTATGGTATGACACTTTTAGTAGGGAAAAAAATTCCAGTGTTTCTCCCCACCCCACTGGGTTTAGGTCAAAAACTTATTACATTTTTACAATAGTAAAACATTTTAAATAACTGTACTTCAAAAACTAGGTGTAGCCATTGGGTTACTAGACAATGACGTTTAAAAAAAAAATAAATAAAAAATTAACAAAAACCATTTCGCTGTGAAAAGTCATTCATGACAAGGGAAGAAAACCATTAATGCAGCTTGGTTCTTTAGTAAACAAAAAAAGGTGTGGACAATGGGCTGCATAAAAATTGTACGCCAAGGTTCATAGGCATTTCACAGCTTTAGGATACATACCATTGGGAATGGAGACCTTGGCTAATGAATTCTACTGCAAATTATGCAGTCCATTCCTACCAACATGCCTTTTTCGCTGTGGTATTTCACACAGAGTAGGGTAAGATCGTTTCACTAATTACTGAGCATATCAAAAAAGGAAAACTATCTACAGATTTTCAAGAGCGAGATGTTTTAGGGTAGGCAACTTTAAGCATTTGTACCCAAAATAATGTACATTCTTGCACTGAAAACTCATTCCGTAACCAAATCACTTATCTTCAAACTTCTAGCAGATTAGTCTTAATATGAAAAGTGATCCAACGTTAGTATACAGTTACATTTGAACTGTAACTGTTCAAGAACAGTTAAACTTATTTTAAAAGGAAATTGACACACAAACCATTTACCCCAAGCTTTCTTTTGGCTCAGCAATATTTAATCACCATAATTTACTTTCAACAAAGTTGAAAGCACATCTGCAAAAACAGATTTTTTGGTTACCTTGAAATACAACCCTGGCCTACTTCTGTAAAGTGATGAGGACAGGAAGGTCAAACAAATAAATGGGGGTGGGGAAGAACACATTTCCCTACATAACACTCATACCTTGTATTACTTGGAGGTGTGATTGCACCTTGAAATAGTATAATTCCAACAACTGCAAACACATAGTAAACAACCTGTTGACACAAAGTGAAAAGTTGTATTAGAGGATAAAGCAGGTTTAGGTTTTCAAGTCTATCAGAACTGTCACTTAACTTACCACTAGGATACCAGCAAATGCTCGCAAGTTCTTTACGATGTCCAACAAGGTGCTTGCAACAAGCCCCATCAGCTGAAAGATGCAGAAAAATACACCAGTAAATAAAGAATATAAGACAGATTCTCCAACCTTTATTTGTGTATTAAGTTTAAGAGGATAAAAGCTACATTTCCAGCTAAGCCAGAATAGCTATGCTACACCAGAAAATGCACTTTAAAGCTTAATTTTAAGTATTTTAACATAAAAGCTGACATTTACCACCCTCAGAATATTACAATACTAAAGGTATACTAACTCACTGGGTGTAGGGAAAGTCTCCAACATCTTTTCAAACAGCAAACCACAGAGATCCTTAGTCTATTCTGATTAACTATAAACACCATGGGGAATGCATATAATTCAATAAACCAGAAAACCTTTTGGAACCACTAAAATGTTGCAGGCTTCTTTGGATTCATTACATGAAAATATGCAATCAATACAAAAACTATTCAGAAAATCACGTGTAACATTTCAAATAACTAAAAATGGTTCATACAGTACTTCCATGTAAATTACACTTTTGTAAAATCTTTGAGTGATTTCCACTATACAAACCTTATACTGTACAAATGCACTGCCTGCATTTAACTAAGCAAATAGCTAAGAACCTCCCATTGGATAAGTACTACAGTGATTAATGTGCTTCAGCTGGCAAATTTAGCCCTAACTGATGAAGAGTAACTTCTCATTTCTTAAGCAACCATCATGAGGTCATATAGTTGGCCTGCATCAAGCAAATTACTAAGATTGCTAAAACTACTAAAACTAGGTTAAGAACAGTCCAACACATTATTAAAACCTGGAAGGACAGTGGTGAACCATCATCTTAGGTGAGGAAAAAAAAAAAAAAAAAAAAAAAAGTGCAAGTCAAAGCGATATTTAATAATGAAAGCATTTCCACATGCACAACGTGAAGAGAACAAGGTATTGTAAAGCTAATTGCGTGAGACATTCCAATTTGCTAGGGTGCAAAAAAGATTGGACACTGAAGCAATAGAAGAGCATGTGGTATGACTAGTCAAGATCGACCCCGTTTCAGAGCGTTGGGCACATCAGGGTAACAGAAGAGGCAGATGAAGTGATGCACCCATCATTCCTGGTGTCTACTATACAAGCCTGTGGAGGCTGGGTTATGATTCCGAGTGGGTTTAGGTGGTCAGGTCTAGGTTTAGCAACATCATGTGCCCAACAAAAAAGTCAGGACTATCTGAATATACTGAATGACCAGGTATATCAATGGATTTTTTTTCTTCCCTTATGGTACAAGCATATTCCAAGATGACAATGCTAGGATTCATTGTGCTCAAATTATGCAAGAGTGGTTCAGGGAGCACAAGACAATTTTCACACAGATTGGCCATCACAGAGTCCAGACCTTAAGGCAGTCCAATGAAATAGTATAGTGTGCAAGTTTTTTGGCCAGTTAGTGTATATGCTCATGTACATTAATCTTGCATGTATTACAAATTATGAACAGCAATTGAATCCAGTGAACAACTTCAATAAAATTTAATTTGAAACAAAAAGTTTAGGTCAAATTAAGTAAACAAGTTATATAGACAGACACCCGACACAAGGTGAAAAAGGATTCCCTTCTTCTCTGTGAATCTTTCATGGTTTACAGATTGAACTCTCCGTACCCAATTAGCTTACATGAAACACATGATTTCACTTTTTTTTTTCTTTTTTTTTTTTTTTAAAAAACTTCCTCTCCCAGGATTCGTTGTTCATTGCTAACTGTTATTGGAAGGTTTTCTACATTAAAAATCATCCTCACTGAAGTTAGTTATTTTATTTTGTCTGTCACATTGTAATAATTCTTTGCACTCACTCTTTATTCCTTCTTGTAATCATTTGCCAGTTTTAAAAAAAATATATAAAAAAAATAGTTTGCTTTTAACTAAAACTTAAGTGAGCCCCATGAACCCCTCCTTTTCAATCAAATCAATGTGCACTCTAATTTTGGTGTTTATTTTTTTTCTACTTTAATTACAATACTTATTTGAATTAAAGTTTCCCCTTGTGTAGTGATCCATTTACAATCAACACTGCTAGTATAGGAGTTTGAGACTTTTTCATATGTTTGGTACTAGTTCTTTATTTTTCTTCCATTTTACCTTTATATTACACTTTCTACATTGTATAAATTTACTTTAATTTTCTTTAGTGAATTGCTTTTAGTCCTTGAGTTGTGTCGTTTGTCTAACTAGTGATAGACAAAACAAGTGTCACCAAGATAAACTGGTCATGTAGAGGGCCACACTCAAACTCCCAGTATGCACTTTGCTTAACAGAGCATGCACGGTTGCTATGCGATTCAGAAAGGAACAGCAAAAAAACCAAACTCCTCGTGGTCTGCACAGAATGGTATCCGTCGGACTTAGGCTTGTCGGCCAGCCCGTCTGCATATTCGGAATGCTTAAGTGATAGAATCATGCAACTGCCAGAGGAAGTGGAAGCTCCACTCCAGCCGATTTGCACACTTCTACAGAACTTTAATACCCTACCGAGTGTTGTGCAAATTTCACAAGCAGCCACCAAAGTACTGCTGAAAGCAGTAACTGTCCAATTGCTAAGAGTGGGAATATATTAGTTTTGCCAAAAGGTATTGTGGCTGCACAGGTAAGCAAATTTTGTGCAGTATAGCACAAAGGAGTGCAGTTCATAGGGGTCCACAGTATCAGTAGGGAACAGAGTTGTGCTTCTGCAACCAAAGATGGGGTGATGACAGCCCATACAGTCAGAATAGGGATAAAAATATGAGGAAGGACAGAAGGAAGTATATGCCTGAAGTATACTTCCTGAATAGGGAATCAATCATGCGCCTGACTGACATTCTCACAGGACTGGCTGCTCTGCCTTCAGTGCTACACTTAGAACGGGGCAATATGGTATATGGACAAATACTTCATTGAATGTGGAGCCTGTTGCCTTTCCTGATCAGGAGACAAACAATGGATGGTCTCAGTGAATGTGATAAGACAGAACAGGTAATGGTTAACATTTCCTTGCCTGGTCAGGATGGTTAACATTCCTTTTCTCAGTCGGGAGACAAAAAGGTGTCTGAAGGGCACCAAGAGGCTGCCTCCTGTGCTCATCTCTCTTCCCCGTACAGTACAGGAGCAGTATCCCTTCTGGCAAGACCCATGTGTGTATAACAGAAGGACAACAAAGATTCTGTAGAGTTAACCTGTTGAGTTCCACAGGTCATGCCAGGGGAAGCTATTGGGAGAATAGTCTCTCTCCCCCACCCCATCTTGAAGTGGTTATGCCCCGACTTGGAAGTGCTTCCTGGAGTCTATGATTGGAAACCAGAATACTCCTGGGATTGGTTCAAAAGGGAGAGGTTTAGATTTAGCTTGTTCTGTTTAAAACTTTAATTACACAAGATGCCTTCAGAATGCTACAAACAAGTCAGCTCCTTGTGAAACTATTTCCTTTACTTCCTTTTGCATAAAATGTGAGCTGCCCAGTTCTGAAGATGAATTTCAGAACAAGTGCACTCCAGTGTCATGGATACAAGCTTGTGTCAATTAATGTTGACTATCAGAAGCAGAAAAACTACTTACTTACTATTTAGACTCTACCAGGGGTGTCTAACTCTGGGCCTGGAGGGACGCAGGTTTTCATTCTAACCCTCTTCTTAATCAGTGATCAGTTTTCACTGCTAATTAAATTCTTTCCCTTCATTTTCATTGCACTGTTTAAGGAATCAGTGCTCTGAAAGGATTCTTTTCTTCATTAAAATGACAGCCAAACAGAAATGGGACACTCTAATCAATTTCTTAATGAGAAGCAGATTCTCTCTGTTAAACTCATTATTTAATTCCATGGCTTGTTGCTGCTCTCATTCTGCCACAGAATTTCAGTCCCCCCCCCCCCCCCCCCAGTAAAAAATGTTTCCATTAAGCAGTTTATGGATCATCATTTTTATTTCTTAACTGCTAAATTGCTTTTTCTCCCCCACTATAATACTGCTAGCACTAGAAATGTGTAAGGATAAAAGTTAGCCAGGCCAGGCTCAAAAAAAAAAAAAAAAAAAAAAAAAAAAAAACACACACCACAAAACGTACCTGTATGTGTGGAATAATCCGCAGGAACCGGAAGACTATTAGCAAGTTCACCATTCTGATAAGCTCCATGAGTGACATAAGACCTGGCACATCAGAACCCCTAAAAAAAAAATAAAAAAAAAAATTGTTCCATATCCGTGGTTTTGAACATTATGTTGTATTGGGCTATTCAGGAACAGGTCACTCTTAGTTACAGAAATATATATTGAACTATTGAGGTAAAGAAAATTCTGGCATAGGCACCAGTTTCCCATAACTCTGGCCTATTACATATAAGCGAGTTAAATGTATGGATGAAGCAGTATGAGAATATACAGCAAACCAAATGCTTACTTCATAAAAGGTACTCTTATGAGTATAACAAATGCAATCAGAAGTGAAGCAAGATGACACCTATTAGCAGCTAACTAAGCAGATTACAATATGCAAGATTTTGAGGCAGCTCAAGCCCCTTCTTATGGCAAGCTGCAGCTATGGGCCGGTTCAGTTGGCCATTAAAAGTTGTAATTTTTCTTCACTTCTTTTTACTATGTTAGCCATTATGGATGCATCACTGTACTAATACAGGTATAATGAATGAAAGGACTCTACTTGAAGATGTGGGTTATGCTGGTTTTGACAAATACAATGCTAGTCTGTTTTGCAGCAATACCCTTTAAAATTAAAGGAGAGAGAAGAGCATTAAAGAGTCTTAGCCCAAAGGTTATATGCAATCATTCTCCACCACCATTTAACAAAATCTCAACAGAACAAGTACAAAAACTATCCTCATTTGACCATGAAACCAATGTTTAGAAATTTGGAAAAACACACACACACACGAGATAAATGGCACTGAAATATTCCAATGTAAAAAGAGATTTGCCCATCACACCTTAAAATTAACATTTAATCCAAAATGTTTCCACTTATATCTCTATCAATGCAACTACATTTCTATCTATATATACATACATACATACACACACACACACACACACACCCACCCACCTAGATGCATCCAAAATCAAATTTCTTTATACAAGCTCTTGACGGTATAGAAAAAACAAGTTTCAAAAAGAAATCTTGCAAAGATTTGATTTCATTATCAATACTAAAGTAAATAACTACACATTAGTTTTCATCTTCCTTACTTAAGAGGCTGCAAGTGACCAGGCATATGCAGATAACCATAAGACTACACCACTTAGGTTAAGAAGCTGGACTTTAAGCCCCACAGCTATTTGTTCATTGCCTAACTGACTTGCTGAGTCACACCAAGTAATTTGGTTATCTTGACTGCATTGCCATGTTCTTATGTCACAAGAGGTAAAAGGCCTACCAAATATTCAATTAATATTTAAATATGTGAATGTTCAAAGAAAACTAGATAGAAAATGTTGCAGATGACAGGACTTCAGAAGTGCCATACTTGAGACTTTGTACTTCTTTAATGTTTCAGTGTCAATGGAGAATTTATGATCACTTAAGTCAAACATTAAATAGCATTATCAATTATAATGGAGACATGGATTTGTTAAATGCTGGGTATCTGGGTTAACATTAACTAAAATAAGTAATGTGTCCTTAAAGGGCAAACAATCCTTAACTTAATCTCAACCAGCAATAAATGCTAATTTAGTCTTCTGGTACACAAAGCTGTTTGACAGAGTATTGCGGGGAGAGCTGCCTTAAATTAGCGATGAGTATGTTTAGGACTTTTCTATAAAGACTTGAAACAGGACAGGCCACTACTTTAACAGCAGGCAGGTCAACAAGAATCCTTATTTATTAACTCCTATGTAAGTAAGTACAGTAAATGATTAGACAAAAGAAAGTTCATAAAATTAGTGATAAGTTATATTTAAGGCACTTGTTCCATCTGTCTTCTAAATAGAAAATGAACATTCCAAAATTCATAAAATCCCATTGCTTATAATGCGACAATACTATACAACCAGGAGTAAAATGTCTCAGGTTATTGACCTACTCTACAGGTACAGATCCACCACCTGTATGGTGGATCCCTTTCTCACATATCTTCCGTAGCTCCTAATTAGTATATGTTTCCATACATTTTAGTTTACGAATACAAAATGCGGGAGATATGTATGATACCAGTACAATTTCAAAGATTAGCTTTTGTAATAGGGTAAATGTTATAACCATGATGAACAGATGCATGCATAAAATAAACTGAGATTTAGGGTTTCAGTTGCAAATCTTAATGTTTCAGAGGTTTTATTTAGCACTAAATTGCATTATGAGGCAGCTTTTCTTTTCAGTTACATGAATAACGAAGCATTTTATATTGAGTGCACACACATCTGTGAAAAAAAGGTGTGAAAAGCCAGTCGGACCAGCTTATGTTTCTTTCATGCAGCTAATCCACCTGCTACTGCCATCACATCAGGTCATTTTCATTTATACTGCTAGAAAGTGCTAAATGGTAGAGACAAATGGTCTCTTATCCGAATCAGCACTTGTACACTCCAATCTTTTACAATGAGGCCATCTGAATTAGTGGTTTACTCCATCTCCCTCTAGTACATGCATGTAGATTGCCTTTGCATACTTTAGTTGCGAACATAAAATTTTAAGTGACTGAAATGCATTATCCTATATTCAGTTGAAGTCAAGACTTATGACATGTATAGCTCCACTACCTTCCACCCTCCCGTTCTTTGTTCGTCTCTCGTCCTAACTCTACTGTTGTGCTGTATGCAGCTTTACATAAAGCAGCATATAAGCTTTAACCAATATACTCAATTTTGAAGCATGACCTTCCATCCTGTCCCTACAAAAGCCTTATTCTACAAAAAAATCTCAACGGCCAACATGTTAGACTTAAATTTGAGTATAACCTTTACTATAAAAATCTAAACCATTAAGAAACAGCACTAGCAACCAACTCTTGCAGTCATTTCTGCTCTGTAAATGACCATTGGGCTTTCCATCACTCTTTCTGAATGGTCCAAGTCTCCTTTCCTATCGAGACCCTTCACATTCCATCTCTTTTACACTGCTGTATATCCTATTTGCATTGGCAGTATCCTCTTGCTGGAAAATCTCTGCGTCAGGCTGGCAACATGGGGATGTTTCTCCATCCTTATAGATCTTTCACTTTCTGCCATTCTTTACCTGGCAATTACTGAACACAGCTGGGGTATTGGAAGAAAACTAGTAGTGTTTCTTCCCCTTTACTTTGTTTTAGAAATTACTTTGTTGCAGTAGACACGGGAAAGCTTCAGTTCCTTCAACAAAAAACAGGCCACTTTCCTAAACTTAAGAATTACTAATTTTACAGACTTATTGCTTAAAATTCAAATCATTAACAGTCTTGGGGGAACCATAGCTGAAGGAAAGCAACACCACAGCATCTTAAGTTCAGTAACAAGAGATCATAAAAGCCAAATTAGGCTACACATAGAAAAAGCCATCCATACACATTCTTACCATTTTGGGTGGATTAAGTAAGTGAAAAACATTGTAAGCAGCAGAACCTATAATAAAAAAAGACAAAGCAATCATATTAGTTGCTGCAAAACAATTTTTGAAGATGGTTTTTGAAAACTGAAAAGCATGCACTTATCTGCACAAATTACTCAACACATGAAATACTTAAAAATATTTGTCCGACTGTGCAATGCTCTTGGATCTAAAAAGAATCCTTTTCAAATCCAAGATGTACACGGTTAACCCTTCTTAATCTAAGACCTAAAAATCTTCTGGGTTTACCTAGATATTTCTGACTGTGGAGTATTAGTTTTAGCCGATCAAGTTATTATAATTTTCAGGTTCAATATAAATGCAGCTTTGCTGTTATGTCAGTTATGACCAGTCCTATACAAAAAAAACTGACAACTGTGTATAAAACAAGGTTTTTCTAGTTTTTAAATTTATAGTTTTTCACCACCACTTTGTTTTAGGTTGTTAGATGTATTAGTTTTACTAAGCAAAAATAAAACTTGTGTGGACAAGTAAAAAAAAAAAAAAAAAAAAAAAAAAAAAAAGCACACACAAAAAACCTTCTTTATAGTTGTCAAATTGTGTAATCTTTCATGTAGTACCCATCAATACATACAATTGTACTTTCTCAGACAGAAAAATTTACGATCATTTGACAGTTTAGTATAACCAAACAAAATGCATATTAACTTAATCTACAGCAAGTTTAAGCAAATGGTTATTTTTAAATTCTCTTTGTGAGAAGGAAGATCACTGCACATTTTATAATTATTTCTAATACTTGATGCAAATGTGGTATAACTTATTTAGGGGTCCCTGGCCGTGTGCAGCTTAAAAGGAAAAACTGTGCTCAGGATCAGTGGGTGTATATACAAAAGCATTGTAGTTAATCCTCATGGTATTAAAACAGGCAAATTGGCTGGCCACGTATTCACATTTAGGTGCAGTCCATTCAGTCAGATTCCTCAATCAAGACTCGTTCTTCTGCGGTTATTTTTGAAGAGGGGGAGGGTAAAAAAACACCAGTTGAACTCATTACTTGAACTGTCTTAATAGTAATAATGAAGATTTTACCATGTACATGCTTGTAAAAATGCAGTACTTCCATGAAAAACTGTTATAGCAACATTTCAGATCATTCACTTAAGCAACATGCAAAATCTGTACAGCTCCCTATTAGCCTAAAACTGGGTGGGTATTATTTAACACAAGTAGGAATAAATATTAACAATTAGGGGTGCATAGTTATAGCATCCAGCAACATAATCTGCAGCTACACACACTCCACATGAACATGAGAACATGTAAACTCCACAGACACCAACTAGGCTAGCAAACTTGAACTAATGGTACTGTGCGAAAGGAACTGTCTGCGACACCACATCACCCACATTAAAACATCAATGCTAATAACTTATTATATGTATACTTGCAACACTGGCTTGGTTGATAACTGCATGCTATGCGTTTGCTAATCTGTTACTAAAGGACAACAAGCCACATCTTTGCACAATAAGGGAGTTAAAAAAAAAAAAAAAATTGATAATACACATTGAATTGTGCTGCTTTCTCAAAACAAAAGATTAAATATACTAGTGCATATCATTTAAATTAAGGATGTAGTAGGGGAGAGAGAGAGAGAGAGAGAGAAAAAAAAAACAAAAAACACACAAACACACATTTACAGAGTCTGCCATTAACAGTAGTCGTCCTACACAAGTAGGATTTGCCACACTAACTCTTACCAGGAGAGTAATAGTCAGTAGCCCATCAAAAACATTACTGCGGCTGGCTAAGTAGCCTTTAATTCCAAGAGAAAATATCTTCAAAATCATCTCCAGCAAGTAGAACAGAATGAAGAAACAATTGATAACCTTAAAAATTAAAAAGATAAAAAAAAAAAAAAAAAAAATCACACAAAGGTTAAAAGAAACAATTTTCACAGAAGTGTAGATGTATTATAAAAACCTGTAGTAAGCACTCCTCACCCAAAGGAAATAGTCATCAGTTTTTGATAAAGCTTTGTCTGCGAAGATTACCAGAGCAGCCTGAAACAAAATTAAAGCCTGGTATTGGTTATCTGAAAATGATTCATTGGACTTCTCCCCACCCATCCCCCCCTATTATGAACAGACACCAGCAGAGAATCTTGTTAGGCCCACTAACAAAGAACCTGAAATAGACTGAGCTCAAAAAAAAAAAAAAAAAAAAAAAAAAAAAAAAAAATTGGCTGCCATCAATCAATGTCAGTTTTAAACAGGACAGATAGAGGACTTGGAAATTGTGGTTTTGTGAAATTGTGTGATCTCTTTTCTTCTAACACATTGGTCATCCCGCATGCACGATCAAACATGCGAGCTACTGCAAAACTCCGGCTATCTAAGTGATCTAGTTAGCCTTCCAATTTATAATCGACTAAAGAAGGGATTTAAAAAAAAATTGTTGTTTATGGGCTGGATGTGGAATTGGAAGAGGATTTTTTTTTTCTCTTACAATGTCACAATCAAAGTGCGTTTGGCTGATCTGTCAATCTATCATTGCTATTCCAAAGAAGGAAAATGTGGAAAGGCACTTCTGAACTGTTCATAAAAACTACGAAACTGACTTTCTCTTTCTCAGATTGCTTTTAAGAAGGAAGGAGAGGGAACTAAAAATCGCAGTTAAAATCGGACAGCCATCATTTTTCACTTGGCTGAATTCAACACCAAAAGGCAGACACACCGAAGCATCGTTCCGGGTGAGTCACTCAATCATTAAGCATAAAAAGTCCTTCCAAGATGGAGAGATGATAGAAGATGCCGAGGCAGATGGCTAGGGAGAAATTCCTGCTGAGATTTCAAGACCCCTGGCCGGAGAAAAAGGAGTTTCTCCTTGTCATTAAACATGCAGAATACAAGCAACTTAATAACAATCAATGGCTGCCAGACTTGGCATTTTATTCCCGATCTGACCAACATGTTGAATGAGCTTAATTTACAGCTTCAAGGAAAAGAGAAAACCAATGTCAATATGATTAGCACAGTTAATGCTTTCAAATGAAAAATGCAACATTTGTCCTCAAAGCTGCAGCACCTTGATTTAGGGAACGTCCAAAACCTGCCGTCAGACCTGGAGATGCAATGGAAGGCGTGTGAGCAACTTGACAGCATACGCTACCCAGAGCAGATTAAAAATTGTCTGTCAGACTATCTAATGGGAAAAAAAAAAAGTAACGATTCAAGTGTTGCCCGATGCAGCGAAGTAAGAGTAGCGTTTCTTCTTCACAAATGTACTCAAGTAAAAGTATGGTGCAGTAAAACTACTCTTGGAAGTACAATTTTTTTTTAAAAAGTTACTCAAGTAAATGTAACTCGTTACTACCAACCTCTGATACTCATACCTGGTCATTTTAAAAGTAGCTGAAAAAGTGTGGGCACCCCTGCAAAAAAGTTCAACTATGGAAGCAAAGCAATTTGTTTAGTAAAACCATAGTACGGGTAGTCCCCAGGTTACGGACATCCGACCTACGATTTACGAAAGGGGCCGAAGCTGCGACGCATGCACCTCAGTAACTGCCGCTCTGTCATCTTTGGCCTGGAGACGCTACAAGCGGTGGCCGGACGTGGGGGTGGGGCGATTTCGTTGCTCGCGCAATGTAGTGTCCCATGGGTGGCAAGCGGTGACCCGTGGTCCATAGTCACTGGGGCCACAGCTATCGCTCATGTGCGGGACGGAGGTTTGATGAGGCGGTTTGCTGCCCTCCCACTACACCACCGCAGCTACTGCTCCTGACTGGACGCAGGCTGGATGGAGCGGAGGGGGGAGTTTCACTGCCCGCCCACCACACACGGCTGCCCTGTTGTTCTCGGTGGGTGGGTGGCTGGTAACGCTGCAAGAAGTGACCTGGTTGTGGCAGAAAGGAGGCCATTGCCGGTGAAAGGGGTGGCAGGGGGGTAGCATTGTAGTGTGCCTCGGTTGTCCTGTGGGCAGAGGTGGGCGGACACTGCAGGCAGCATACTGAAGTGGTGGTGACTGTGTGGTGGGCGAATGGCGATTCGCCTGTCGATGCCCCCATTCATTCTCAATAGCAAGCCTGCTTGTACCGGCAGGAAGTTGTCTCTTGTCAGTACATCAGGCGTGTTGACGACGGGTGCCTTCCTGCTGTGATAGCGTGTACAGTGCTGTGCAGAAGAGCTGATCTTAACCTTTTGTCTTCACCCTTCAAGAATGTCTCTGAAACAAATCTGATGCAAGTGCTCGTGATACAGTAAAAAAGAGAAAAACCATCATAATTAAAAATAAAGAAATAATAAGATCAGAGAAAGGTGAAACTCCATCATTCATTGGCAGAGCACTTGGTTACAGTCTGTCAACAATAGCATTTATTAAAAGAATGTACTTGTTCCGACTTACATACAAACTCAAGTACAAACCTGCAGTCTCTATCTCATACATAACCCGGGGACTGCCTGTATTTTAAAATGCCAACACAACCCCCTGCAAGTCACACCACTTACTATTTCTATATTCACAATAAGAGGTTTTTACTTACAGAAATACAGATGACATTAATAAGAGCCACAGCATTTCCAAACAAATTGAAATAGCGATGACTGAAGATGAACTGAAGCTTTCGGAGGCATGCATTCTGGTACTCTGGCATGGCAGGGTGCTATGAAACAGAAGCAAGGGTAATTGTGCGAAAACATCATGAGATTTTTTTTTTTTTTTTTTTTTTTAAATTAAAAACAAAACAGAACAAAATTTATACTGTCAATATTAAATCAGCAACAGTATGAAAATTTCACTCATTCTGGTGGCAAGAATATTAGGCACATAAAACTACATTTATAGCAGACACTTACTGAATACTATACTATATACTATGCTTAAGCCACCAGCTAAGACATGAATGGTAGAATATTCTGTTTGTCGACACAGGTAAGCCTATACCCTTTCTAAGCTGTGAACAAACAAGCCTGCCATGATTAATTAGGCATCACATTGCAAATATGGAATGCAGAATATGAAAATGAGTACATGTATGAGATCACAGTTTCAAAATGAATCTGCTAAATTGGCAAAAAAACCATGTACAAAAGCTGAAGGCTCCACATTAAAGAATAATGCGAACCACTTCTCCAGAATGCCTGCAAAATAGAATACAGTCTACAATTTTCTTGACCATTCCTAATGCAAATACTATATGTAGTACCTTTTGTCATTTTTATTATGATGATTTTCACTTGGAAGCAACTGTTACCAGTTTAAAAGTAAAAGGCAGTTTCCACCACATTTGATACATACTGTATTGTAGTTAAACTGTTCCCTTTAAAAGTACAAAGAAAGCATTTTAGTATAAAAGATGTTCAGGGAATTCACTTTGCTATTGAGATGAATTTGCATATATAATGCCTCGACTCAATTCTTAAAAAGGTGCAAGGACACTACAACATGATCCATAAATTATCTAGTATAGTGAATGGAGAGCTCAAAGAACCAATACGTGTAGTGGATAACAAGCACATGCTCATGATGGTCAGTCCTAGAGTGTGACAACCCTAGCGAATGAGACAGAGCTCTGAGACTTAGAACTGGCAGCCATAGCCACTCATGCATGAGGTGCAACACTGGTGGGACATTGCCATATTGTAAAGTTGTTTATGTAAACTGCAATACTGTATACCCACAAGTCAACCAAAAGCAATAATGGTATTTATATACCCATAAGTGTCTTCTTTCAAATACACCACAAGTTTCTATATTTGTTCTCTCATTGTTAAAATTTGCTATTTGCACCCTGAAACAAGCAGCAAATCACAGTTCAGTGAATATACTTTTATTCAAGTTCTCACCTACTTCAAGAAAAATACAGTAAAAGGCACATTAGCATTGGATAGCCAAGTATCAGACCATCTAAACACGTAATATAAAATGACCAATGTGACAATTCTACATATCACACCTGTGCACAAAACACAAGAAACAAAATGACTTCTGCCACAGGTCATCTTTATGCATAAAGCTCAAGTCAGATTCCGATCATAGTTTTGACTTTAAGAGACGCAAGCAGCACGTCACAGCTAAAAGAATCTGCTTTTATCAAAGATTCCACCTATATTGAACCACATACAGCAAAAGGCTCATTACCACTTGATAGCCGAATGTCACACCTTCCCAACGATGAACAATTATCTACGATCAACGATTTGTACTACAACTTTGCTTAAAAAGGCTGGAAATTGCTTGTGTGATGGCTCATCTTTATAGAAGGTTAAGCATAAAGCTTGACTGAGATTCTATTTGGTTTTGACTCTATTAAGAGTAATGAGTTTGCTTTACGACCTATGCTGCATCTTCGCATGAAGTTTTACAGTTCAAGCATTATGGTTCAATTACCATACCCAGATGCAGTCTGTTGCATGTTGTCCATAAGTTAAGTTTTCTAAGAAGTACTTTTTTCCGTTTCTAAGTTTAAAATAGTTTCTGGGCATTAGTAAACAGACAGATTATGCTTAGATGCAAAAATAATGCTGAACTGCATCACCCTCAAAAAAATGACATTTTACTACAACAGCAATTGCAGAACTGTTGTAAAATTTCTTCACACATGGGAACCATTCTTATATACTTGCTTAACATACCTGTTTTATTTTATCCTTGTCAAGTTCATCAAAAAGCTTCTGAAATTGGCATGAAGATATCAAGCAATCACCAAACTCCTGAACTTTCTAGATTTGACATAGGAAAAAAAGAGGGAAAAACCCATTAGGATTTCCAATTCTTAACTGCTCATAGTAAGGAGCCTGGGATGCACATTCTAAATAGTTGCTGTCTGGAGTTTGCATGTTCCTCCTGTGTCCACACTCCAGGGGCCTCATGTATAAACGGTGCGTACGCACAGAAATTTTGCATACTCCCATTTCCGCATTCAAATCACGATGTATAAAACCTACACTTGGCGTAAAGCCACGCACTTTTCCACAGTACCTCATGCCCTGGCGTACGCAAGTTCTCCACTCGGTTTTGCAGACTGGCGGCACCCAGCGTCAAAGCAGTGCTACTGTTCCTGTGTGGTTACTCCTTATTTTCCTGACGCGGCTTTATAAATACACTGAAACTAACCACATATTGTTTATTAGTGTAATGCATCTGATTGTTATTAACTTGTAACAATATAATGGTCCAGGGAATAGCCATAGTATTCCAAATACCATAACTGCTTTAGCGTTGTTACTCTCACTGCACCTTCTTTCAGCTGCTCCCATTAAGAGTTGCCACAGCGGATCATCTTTTTCCGTATTACTCTCACTGCACCACTCTGAGTATTTATATCACTGTATCTGAGTGGGAATCACAGCAGCAGCTGACCGGAAAGAGAATTAATCGGTATACAGCTTCAAGCACACGCTACCTCAGCCACGGCAAAATGTTTCAAAGCCTTTCCTGTACGGACCTCGCGGTTCAGAAACAGTTTCATCCAAAGAACTTTAAACGCACTTAATCAATTGCTCCTTGTAGAACTGTTTGTACTTATAAGTACAATCACCCCACTGTAAACTTGCACTACAGTTATAATATTGCACAACCTGTGCCACTTTATAAAGCACGTATTTACGTATGACGACGATATCATTTTTGAGATTAAATGCAGCAAAATGTTTATTATACAGATAAAACTTTAACTTCATTAAAATAATCTATATTCTTCACTGGGACTGGCGTGAAGGATAGAATAATTAAACATGCACTACGAAGATATTTCAATGTTCCTTAAACATTTTGAAGAATCGGCGCCCTAAGCTTACAGATGGCTTAACGTCTATTACAGAGCTGATTGTGTGGTGATCGGTTACTTGGAGAAAGAAAAACAAGAACTGCAGGGGAGGCTACGCAAATATATATTGAATATATAAAACAGAAAGAGAAAATAACACAGCTAAAAATGCAGCGACAAATTTCGGCAAAAGTTAAATGCTTGTGTCACGAGTATGAGGCGGCTATGCAGTGTCCGCTACGGACGTGGCCATCCACCGTGTATAAGATACCATATTGACATCGGCGGGTGAAGGGGCCACTGATTCTCTCTCTGCCCAGGGCCACCATGAATTATTTCATCGAAGGTCGCACACAATCACTGTGCGACCGTGTTTCCATGTTTAATAACATGCTTTAACTCCTATCATCATGAAAATGATATCATGTATACATCTCAGTATTTTAGTTATTCAGAGAGCTGTAATATCACGAATGTAATGGATTCTGTGTCCAGTTGGAGTAAGAGAGCCGGTTTAAGAAGCAAGTAGTGATTCACACACACAGAAGATCACATACAAAACAAAGCATTTAACGTGCTACTTTAATTACGATGTGATTTGAGAAACTGGTTAATTAAACAATTTTAAGAAGTTTATGATGTTCTACTTTAATGACAAAATAAACTACATGATTAAAGTGGAAATTTCAAGATTGAAGTTGACATTTTGTGCTTTTCCCCCCCCACTGTGTGCCTTTTTTTTCCCCTTTGTACCCGAATAAGCTTTCATATGACACACAGACAGTGGGCTACAACTCGCCTTTTCACGGGGACTTTGATATGCGACTTCTTTTTTTATTTCCGGCACTGTGCGATTTTGTGAACGTGAGCTTTCAAGTTTCTCCAACACGCTATGTCACTCGATCAGCATCATTTTGTTGATTATACCACGATTTAATTAAACAAATAGTATGTTTTTCCTTTGCCTTCACTTGGTATTCGCTGTAATTCTTATATTTTTCCCCCGTGCTTTTCCCATTGCCTTTTCACAGAAGGCTGAGCTTAAGGGCGATTTATATTGATTTGCATATTCAAAGAGGCGTAATTCTGGGAGGAGTTGGGGCGTTACATAAAGCGCGTGCACGAGCGTTACTTTTCACGCTGAACAGGATTTATGTAGCAGAAGTTGGAGTACGCACAGATTCCTGCATCTGGATTTTTCTGTGCGTAAGCACATTTCGGCTTTTGTGCTTACGCCATGTTATAGTGCGAATTCTACACACGGCGTTATACATGAGGCCCCAGATGCTCTGGTTTTCTCCCTCAAAACACAGGAAGGTTAGGTGGTTAAGCTGGCACTAGTATGTATGTGTGAGTTCACCTGTTGATGGGCTAGTACCCTGCCCAATGATTAAGTGCAGTTGCTCAGAGACTTTGTGTTTATGAATTCATCTGTCTTCCTTACCCACTTCCCTAGTGCAGGGTCTCATTTATGTACAATATTTTCTGATGCAATTGGACTGATTAAGTTTCAAATAATTCCTCCATTAGGATATTTACATTGGTTTTTATTAAAGAATACAAGCAGTGAAATACACAGATGCAGGCATCATGCATTTGCTGGCATCTATTTTTCCTGTAGCAAAACCTTTAGAGGCTAGACACTTTCAAAAAGTGAATGAACTGTTCACTCACCTGAGTAATGATTTTCTTGTAGTAAGACTTCATTTGAACCTGATCAAGGACTCTCATAACTAGATGGGGGCTCACACCTTCCCTACGACGACAAAATTACCAAAAAAAAAGAAAAATCAGATACCAAAAAGACCACAATACTACTAATAATTCAGAAACAAATGCCTGTATAACAGAGCCAGAAATGAAAAATATCCTGCCTTGCAGCTTAAGAGTAACTTGGTAAAAAGGACAAAGGTCACACTGGTATTAATATGAATATTCTTGAGCATACTTTTGCAAACTTTACACAGGATAAGGATATTGTAATTTTAGAAAACCATCTTACGTGTGATTGATCTCTGAATCTAGTTGCTTCTCACAACACAGTACTTCAAAGGCTGTTCTAATCCCCAGGCGACGTCTCAAGATAGACGTCTGAACAGAAATCTAAAGTAAATAAAAATATTAAAAACTGTAGAAACATGGAAGAATCAGTCATTTAAGAAACATAACTGCCAAGCTCAAAATATTAACCTGTCACTGCACTCTAAATTGTCAAATACAGGTCAACCTTAAATTTAATTCTGTTGTCCCAGTTTTTGAAATGCTTTTACAATGTGGTATACTGCATAGTAAAATGTTCACAAAGGCTGCATTTGGCTTTGTCTCTAGATAAACTAGACATTACCTCCACTTCATAACCTAAAACAGACAGCTGTTGAACACACCTGTCATATAAGGCTCATTTATGCCTCAAAATGTATCATATTCAGCATGTGCAGTTTTTCCCATTTACTGCAATACTCTTGAAGAACACAAACAGAATTCTGACAGGATCAGACAAGTTTAATCCAATCTTGTATTGGACAGGGTAGACATTACCCAACTCAACTAATATTCAATATTAATTCATAACGTGGAAGACAGTAAGGCTGTGAGTGATTAAAATAGACAGAACAGAGAGTTATGCAAAGTTCATCCTAATAAATATGCAGGTGCCTTAGGAGGAAGAGACTGCTATTCCTTCGCTAAAGAATAAAAAAAAGCTTTATTCAAATAAATATTTAAACCATAATACAGATGTAGTAGTCTTTGATATTGAATATCAAATTGTGAATTTCCCCTTGGGATTAATAAAGTATCTATCTAAATGTGTTTGTTTACATCAATGAAAATTCCCCAATCAGGGACGGAAGCATGTTTTTACCCTTTTCAAATGGATAGCTGAAAGAGCCACCATGTCAGAGAGCTTCAGCCCAATCAGACTGCTTTATTTTGATGAAAGTATTTTACAGCTTTTTGTTTTGGGCTTCCAGATTGCAAAATTTTCAAAACAGATTAAAGTTTTGCATATGGTCCAATTCTTAGACTGAATAATCAAAACTTACCAATAAATAGCCTCGAAATTGGTTGTATATGACGGCCGTCAACAAGTTCATTAGAAAGTAGGTCCCTAAGAAAGAAATTCAGTGTTGAAAGTAAAGGAAAATACAAATTTAAAGTATAACTGTCAAAATGTTGCTCATACCAAAACCAGAGAACAGGATGAAGAAAATAGAATAGGCTCGATTCTCAGAGTAGGCTGGCAGCATAACTGTGGAGAAAGCATGTGAAAAAGTTCACTAATTTCTCTGGAGAATAAAATCAGAAGTTAAATTTGCTTTAAGATGTAATCATTAATTAAATTCTGTACTACAGTGCAGGTTTATGATTTAAGATTAATTTTAAAATGGATCAGTCTAACCCTATACCAGGATTAATGTCTGTCAGTCATACACAGCTGTGCAATCATGTGCCTTAAGTACAGTGCATCCGGAAAGTATTCACAGCGCACCACTTTTTCCATATTTTATGTTACAGCCCTATTCCAAAATGGATTAAATTCATTTTTTTTCCTCAGAATTCTACACACAACACCCCATAATGACTATGTGAAAAACGTTTGAGGTTTTTGCAAATTTATTAAAAATAAAAAAAGAGAAATCACATTTACATAAGTATTTACAGCCTTTGCTCAATACTTTGTCGATGCACCTTTGGCAGCAATTACAGCCTCAAGTCTTTTTGAATATGATGCCACAAGCTTGGCACACCTATCCTTGGCCAGTTTCGTCCATTCCTCCTTGCAGCACCTCTCAAGCTCCATTAGGTTGGATGGGAAGCGTCGGTGCACAGCCATTTTAAGATCTCTCCAGAGATGCTCAATACGATTCAAGTCTGGGCTCTGCCTGAACCACTCAAGGACATTCACAGAGTTGTCCTGAAGCCACTCCTTTGATATCTTGACTGTGTGCTTAGGGTCATTGTCCTGCTGAAAGATGAACCGTCGCCCCTGTCTGTGGTCAAGAGCGCTCTGGAGCAGGTTTTCATCCAGGATGTCTCTGTACTTTGCTACAGTCATCTTTCCCTTTATCCTGACTAGTCTCCCAGTTCCTGCCACTGAAAAACATCCCCACAGCATGATGCTGCCACCACCATGCTTCACTGTAGGGATGGTATTGGCCTGGTGATGAGCGGTGCCTGGTTTCCTCCAAACGTGACGCCTGGCATTCACACCAAAGAGTTCAATCTGTGTCTCAGACCAGAGAATTTTGTTTCTCATGGTCTGAGAGTCCTTCAGGTGCCTTTTGGCAAACTCCAGGTGGGCTGCCATGTGCCTTTTACTAAGGAGTGGCTTCCGTCTGGCCACTCTACCATACAGGCCCGATTGGTGGATTGCTGCAGAGACGGTTGTCCTTCTGTGGAGAGAGAAGCTTCCAGAGGACCTCTGGAGCTCTGACAGAGTGACCATCAGGTTCTTGGTCACCTCCCTGACTAAGACCCTTCTCCCCCGATCACTCAGTTTAGATGGCCGGCCAGCTCTAGGAAGAGTCCTGGTGGTTTTGAACTTCTTCCAATTACAGATGGAGGCCACTGTGCTCATTGGGACCTTCAAAGCAGCAGAAATATTTCTGTAACCTTCCCCAGATTTGTGCCTCGAGACAATCCTGTCTCCGAGGTCTACAGACAATTCCTTTGACTTCATGCTTGGTTTGTGCTCTGACATGAACTGTCAACTGTGGGACCTTATATAGACAGGTGTGTGCCTTTCCAAATCATGACCAATCAACTGAATTTACCACAGGTGGACTCCAATTAAGCTGCAGAAACATCAAGGATGATCAGGGGAAACGGGATGCACTGGAGCTCAATTTTGAGCTTCATGGCAAAGGCTGTGAATACTTATGTACATGTGCTTTCTCAGTTTTTTTATTTTTAATAAATGTGCAAAAATCTCAAGTAAACTTTTTTCACGTTGGCATTATGGGGTGTTGTGTGAAGAATTCCAAGGAAAAAAATGAATTTAATCCATTTTGGAATAAGGCTGTAACATAACATATGGAAAAAGTGATGCGCTGTGAATACCTTCCGGATGCACCGTATATTGGTGCAAATTTATGACTGTGTCCAACCTAAGGATTACACAAGTATTTCTACATTAATACAGGAGAGTTAAAAATGAGTTGAGAGGATTCAAAAGAATGATATACAAAAGATCTGCAACTTTTCTTCAAAACAATTTCAGGCATAAACATTTCAAATTAGATTTAAAAAAAATATGTTTCCACCATATGCAAGAAAAAACTTAATACCATCTGGATTGTTGGCAGTGGTGAGTAATACAAGCAAAGAAGTAATTGAATCAGGGAGGTTTTTGAAATACACCTGCCATTCAGAATTTGAATTTGAACTCTGCAAAGAAGGAAAGGAAAAATGAAATTAACCACTACCCATATAGGATATAACCAAGTGATTTGTTTCCTACTGCTAAGGCAAATAAACTTGCTGATCCAAAATGGGATTTTCCAAGGCAAATGCATGTTTGAAGCCAATCAACAGCCATTAAAAATTTAAAAAGTAGCCATTTTTCATGGAAAAAACCTACAGTTGCCAAAAGGAGACCCTGACTCTGCAAAACATCTTAGCTATGCCTGTACAATTAATCACGTTCCTGCCTTCATTTAATAACCCAGTAAACTCCAGATTTTTAAATAACTAAGCCAGAACAGGTGAAACATTGCAAATAATCAAGTCATTGTCTGTTGCTTACAGCTTTGTAAGTCTATAGTATCAAATGCATTGATGTTTGACTATTAAATTCTGTTATCTTAATATAAAAGATGGATGCAAATAAGGTGTATTGAAGTTGTTACAATTCAAATTAATTTAAGCACATGCAGGTAACAAATCTAGTCTTGACATGCACTTAATGCAGTTTTACTATACCATTATAACTGGAATTTTTGAACATTATACAGAATAAAATTCCACCCCATTATTATTTACTACTTTTGACAGCTTTTACAATTTCCTAGTCAATGAGACAATTTGAAAATAAAAAGGTTAATGGCAATTTACACACTAAAGAATGTTAAAAAAACATTTTCAACTGTATACCCTTCATTGGGTGCACAGTAAATGAACAAAACCAATTACTTTCAGTTTGGGGAAAACTAGGATTCACAGCAAAACACTAATTTAGGATTAACTTGTTAGTCATGTCTTCAATCACAGCCCCCATCCTGGGATTAACTAGTAAAATCTTGCTGACAGAAACACTGCTTACCTTGCTTTTGACAAAAAGTAGCATCCCAAACATGGTAAAAAGACATAGATGGAGACCCAAGAGAAGCATTACACTACAAGACAAAACATCAACCATACATTACAACTCAAAGTAGCCAGAACCATAAATATCAATTTGCATTAGTGAGAAATTTCACCAGCAAACCTAAAAAAAGTTTACACATTTGACAGCAGCTTAAAAAGGTGATTCTCATTAATAAGTATAATCTCATTAACTAAAATATAAGCCTGCCTAGACATGAGAGAGAAAAAAAAAGCAAAGTTTATTGGGTAGAAACCTACCACAAAAAAGTCCTGGAAACATGAAACCAGATAGGTGGGATATGAAACTAGCAGTACTTTGGGGGAGAAAAATTAAAACTCAAGCAAGCAATCAGGCTACAATCTTAAAGGTCTACAATAGCAGGGTCCAAATAATCACTTGCACAGTTCAAGAATTAAACACTTCTGGGCAAAGGCTGAATGGAATACAAGGCTTGTACACCAGCACAGAGTGATATTATGCAGAAAAACCTGCTGACCCACCTGGTAGACTTGCCAAAAGTTAAGACACTGAACGGCACTTTTGTTTTGTCATATCCTGGTATTGACATTAAAATTTGGTAATCTTTTGGGCATCCTTTATTATGCATATGTTTTAGACATCCTTGAATCAGAGTATGAACTACACACGTGTAGTATGTGTGCAATGGAGAGAAGTTGAACTTTGGTAGGGCAAATTTTGAGCAGATGTGACAAAGTCTAAGGAGGTTAGACTGGGATAAACTTAAGTGTGAAGACAGTTGAGGAGCAGTGGAACAGATTTAAAAGAATTTTTACATGTAATGCAGGACAGATGCATACCTAAATTTGGAATTTTGTGTTTTTGGACCCGTGTCCTTTATAACCCATTTTAAACTGTGAGCTTCACTTTAGAACAGTTTCATGTGGCAATGCTATACCATGACTGTTAAACTATTTTAATTCTACTTACATTTAAAAAAAAAAACCAAAACACACACACACACACACACCCCACATACCATCATTTCCAGTACATCACTGAACGACAATCCTCTACATTGAGTCCAAAGCTAAGCTCTCCCTCATAACCACCACCCCAAGCTCCAACATGCATCATGGACATAACATCTATAAACCTCTCCCAAAACTTGTGGGACATCTGTGGAGGTTATGTTCAGTCATTTAATCTTTAGTTAGAAAAATGCCCACACAGCCTGGAGGTGTAGAGCCTCAGTAAGCATATTGTGACGCAAATAGACCTGTGCAATTTTATCTAATCTTCTTAAATCAGAAAGGAGGAGTGGAGGGAGAAATTAGGGGGTAAAACTGGGGGAGTAGTGTTCCCCCCACTATTGTCACTAAGCACTCTAACACCACCATCAAACTTTGCCTCCTGTACATAAGATTTACTCTACTTCTGCTCTGCACTTCTACCATGTTACACAACTTACATGTCATACACAATATTCCAGTTCTTGTACTCTTCACTTGTCTTACTCACTCCACCTACTTTGGGGAGTCCAGTTTCACAGCAAAGTGCATCAGAGATAGGACCATGATAATTGGGTTTCCATTACCTGCCAGGTTCTTGAACTTTAATGTAGACACCTGGGCCAGCAAAGGGAAGACTGCAGTTTGCTCCGCACCCATGCTTTGTAACTCATCTTTACATCTCATTACCAATGGGGACAAAAACTGAAAGGTCAGATGGCCTTCCTGATGTCAACCTTTAATCACCTCCGAGATTCAAGAGGGAGAGTGAACTTATTCTATAACACCGAGCCATAAGTGAATGCCTACAATAATCAAAACAGGCCATTCATACCACTATCCAGCAAGGGTGCTCTCACTTGTGATATTTAGAGCAAGTTAAGCATATTTTTAAAATGCTTATGTTAACATTTTCAGCCTGGTTGTGAATAATTTTATTCAATGGGAAGAACAGACTTTGAATTAATTCTCATTAATTAAAGTTACATGGAAAGTTAGTAATGTGTTTAAGCTAGTGAATGGTCCAATTCCCACTATGCTACAATTTTACATGAGAAAAAACACCCAGATGAAGTGAACATGTGAAGGAGGAAAAAAACCATTAGTTTTGGCAAATTAAAATTCCAACCTTTGGCACCCCATCATACAAACATCCATATATAAAAACAAGCAATTAGGACCTTACTTAAACTTAGATCAGAGAATGAAATCTCTTTATAACTTGCTGCAGGTTTTTGTTCAAAATCAGTTTCCCCAATTAGAAGACAGTCCTGGTTTATGACGAAACTTGGTATTTAACTATATTGCTAGTTAGTGCCCTCCATGGAAGCCCTTTAGGACTTTGAGTGAATATCTCAGCCTTACAGGAACAATTGTTTTGCTACATTAATGAAAACTACTACTGCAGAAGCAGGGTGCGATCAGTGTGAAATGCAGCATTTTTAATTTTAAAATTCACCACAAAAGAGAAGACCATTCATGTCACTTCTCTAGAGCTGAAGTGGAAGAACTGAAATCCCAAAAATCAACATGGCGACAATGTCAATTTGGATTTAAATCCTGCCTTCAGGTGTGATCTTTTCTAGAATTTCTGAAAAAATCTGCATTACTTCAGACTGATCTGTTGGCAACAAACATTAACAGAATTAGAACTCTAAAGGACCAAGCATTTTTCCAACCTTGCAATCTCTGGAAGAGTTCTTTTAATGCACTTCAAAGTTTTCTTCATCAGTGAGGAGTTTTGCAGGAGAAAAAATGGCCTCAGGACTCTTCGGATTCTCAGTCCCTGAAACAAAAATCCATGTTACTCACAGTATTTATATTCAGGGAAAAAAAAAAAAAAAAAAAAAAAAAAAATAAACAACACCACACACACCCCACGTCAACTGAAGGAGGGCTAGAAATTAAGGTTTCCTGCCAATCAAAATCAAATCACACATGAACTCTACAAAAAATGTATTGTCATCTGTCTACCTCAGGAACACCTTAACCTCATAGCTCCCAGCATAACTGCAAACTACCCGAAAAGAAGACTACTGTGAGATGAGCTTTTCTTAAGTGTCACACCACCCCAACACCAGACCAGGGAATCAATCCTACCTCGTGACAAAGCAGAGCAAGAGAGACCATCCAATCCATAAAAGAAAATGCTATCACCAAGATGTAGGCCACCAGCCACTTGTTCTTCAGGAACTCTTCCCAACCAACTAGATAACTCTGCAGAGAAAAAAAAAAGGGGGGTGGGCCCCCCCCCGAGTGTGGGTTTGAATAAAATAAACACCATACCAAATTAAAATGGCAATTTAACCAATTTATTGACTATATAGCGAACTTTAAATATTTAAGAAATACTGTATTTACAAGCCAATATGAAAAACTTAAATGCAGTATAAATGCTTTGACCAATT
This sequence comes from Polypterus bichir lapradei, assembly GCA_026402145.1. Taxonomy (NCBI): domain Eukaryota; kingdom Metazoa; phylum Chordata; class Cladistia; order Polypteriformes; family Polypteridae; genus Polypterus; species Polypterus bichir. Next base: position 2,468,603 of record JANRMT010062853.1, on the reverse strand, counting down.
TAAATTAAAAAAAAATCCCTTTACTGAAGCTTGGGGAAATATTGTTCCAAGAATAAATCGGACTTGGAGAAAAGAAAGATTAAAAAAAGTTCCAAGCCAGTAAATCAAAGTATTGGTTTGTGCACTATTGAAGTTCAACAAAATAGACACCTTTTTACCTTCACAGATACATCCGCTGCAAAAATCAGAAGGCAGACAATTTCAATACTCTCCGTTACACCACATGGAGGCTCCCAGGGATGACTGCGATAGCGCAAGTCAGAGGTCAATGTTAGGGAAGAAGGCTTTTCAATAAAAGCCAGAGCTAAGATGATAAAAATTGTAATGCCTAAACCCCTAAAGGAAGAAAAAACAAATGTTTATTACCAATATTCCACAATACATTCTGAAACTACTATAAGTGATTTTATATTAATTACAAAGGAGAATGACACCACATGCTTTCAGACATAAACAGTATTAGACTACTAATGACTGTTATACATTTAATACACAAGTATTTTATCATTTTTATTAATTTTGGTCTGGTTTGATGGTCACTAGTTCATACACTAAAATCTTCAGCTTTAGCAAAAAAGGATTGGAATAATCTGGTTTTGAAACATGGCCACTAAAGCTCTATGGTATTTCCTATATGGAGGAGCATGGAGCAGAGAGAAGCATTTGTGCTTCTGGCCACATGTACTGCAAGTACTTTGTCTGCAGCATTCAACATAGGTTTTTGTTTTTTTTATTTAATCTTGACATAAAAACACACACACAAAACACAGGTAAAGATTTACTTTAACATACTTTCAAATGGCAGTGGGCCTTCACACACACACACACACACACAAACACAAAAGTAAACTCCCCTCATTACAATCAGAATGAACACATAGCCTCTGTTCATTTATCAGGACTGTGTAGGACTCTTAAAAGCAATTAAATCTAGGTAACTAGATAACTAAATTCATATCTCCTCTAAGAAGTCAAGCTAAACAATTATACCTCATGTTCAATTCACGTGGCAAAAGTGCAAGCCCGTTTATGCTTTGCATTTACTTTTTTTTTTTTAATTTAAAGACTTACATGCTGAAATTGTGCTACACAAACAGAATGCATTGTCAGACATGACATCTGCAGTTTGTTTTTGATCTGTGTTGATGTGGCACTGCAGCATCACCACTGTGATCAATTTTTATATTTAGTTTTTATTCAAAAAATGCATCATTGTGCCTTCCAAAGTAATTTGTACAGTTGTAATCATGCAAGTGCAGTACATGATTTTCTTGGTGGTACTAATGCTAGAAAAAATAAAAATAAAAAATTGTTACAGTCACCAGACTGTTGGTATTGAATTAACTGTCTGTTCTTGAAGCGCTACAGCTTTGGAGAAAAAAAAAACTTGCATATCCCAATATGAAAAATATACATATCTAAAATTTATGTAAATTGTTTTTTGTTGTACTGCTTTGATCACCTAAAGCAACTGTTGAATCATAAACTTAAAACAATTTTCTGCATGAAAACAGGATTAAAAATTTCTAGGCCATCGCTATAAAGCACATGAGGAAACTAACATTTAAACTATTTTGTTTTGGTGAATATTCCTTTAATAGGGTTCAAGCTTATTTTTCAATTATGGCCATTTTAAAACTAGAGCTTTTTTACTTTCAACATCCCTACCAGAAGACAGACCTACTGTCAATTTTTTAGTCAAGCTCTATGAATTTGTGAACTTTTACTAAGAAGGCAGATGTTTCATAATCCCCTACAACCTCGCCCACCATTCTTCAACCTCTAGTCTTACGCACACAAAACTTTATATATACTGTATATTATATATATTAAAAAAAAAAAAAAAAAAAGTTAAACTTGCCATTGGACAACACGGGAATAATACCAGCGGTACAGTTTCAGGGAACTCCAGTCCACCCTGTGATTAATTGAACGATACTGTGCGTTGGGGGGGGAGAAAAAGGTTTTAAGTACAAAGAGTAACCATGTTTATAGCTTCAAGCCAGAAAACAACAAAACCTTTAAGAATTTTAAATTGTAATTGAACATGTTAGGTGCTACAGTAGATAAGGCAATCTTTCAATAACTGGTCTGGGATGAGACAAAAAGGAAATGCCCAGCAGACCCAACAAGCTAAAAACAGAATTTGAAAAACATGCTCCAGTGCACATGGCAGAGTCTCGATCCAGCCATTTGCAACATCCTTGTTGAAAGCATGACCAGGAGGCTGTATATGGTTATGGCTACCAAAGGAGAGCCACACATACTGAACAGGACTTTAAGAAAACTCCAAAGGCCAGGAATACAAAATTGTTTGAAGGCAATAAATTACATTTTTTGAAAACACTTACAAAATAAGTTTCTTTACATAACACACAATTGTAAGAAGTTTGTTCTTCAATATCCTCAATTACATTTCCATTTACGGACATTTTTTCAGCGTACAAATAATGTTTGGCTACACTGTAGCCTGTTTCTTTAACAAAATACATTTTAGATTAGTTTTTTCCTCTCTGAATTTAGTTACTTATGCAATAACTAAGAAAAGCATTTCTAAAAAGTACAACCTCAAAATTGGATGGGGAAAAAAAGGAAATTGAAAACTTCCAACACTGAAAAGCTGGTATAGCCCTTCATTCACAGAATACCTACTATAACTGAAAATGAATTCAGAAAACCAAAGAATAGCAACACTTAAATTTGTTTAGAAGGCTATAGTACCTTTTTTATCAAAGAAAAAAAATTGCAATAGTCTTTGCACTGGTCAGTTGGTGAAATAAGAATAAGAGCTGTCAAAATCAAAAGGATATTGTTAATTCCTCAGGATACTTTACATCAAAAATTAAAAACTATTTGCTGAAATACTGAAAATGACCACTGTCTGAAGGACCCTCTATATGTGTAATTTGTCATAAAGGAAAACTCAGTTTAGTATTTAATTGGATTCTGATGATCCCAATGGTCTGTGCAGAAAGGGGTTTTGCATAGACCAACTGAATACCAGAACTGTGGAAACTAATACTTGAGAACATATTCAGAATTTTGTCATCTATAACAGCTATCATACCATGCCCATTTTAAATTCTGGGCTTATGAATCTTAACTTCAGAAACACAGTGGCTAGCTAAAATGTGAAACCAGTACTGGAAATGCTAAAGTATAAAATTTGATTTAAAGGTTATACTTTAGCATACTCTTTCACTAAATCTACTGAAATCCAAAGACTCTCTCTCTCTTTAGGATAAAGTGTTTTACGTATATATATTCTTTTCAATCACATCGTCTAAAAAGAACTGAAAAAGAAAAATTACTAAAAACACTGCAGAGCAACACTTTAGGTACAAAAGATGTCTACTAATAGGTTATATGATACCTTCATTTTAAAATAAAAATCCATAGTAAAATTCTTCATTTAATGTAAAAATCTCTCAGAGAAACTAAATCACAACCTACAATTATAAGCATAAAGTAATAATGTCCCTTGCTTATGCTCAAATGATTATTATACAATAAATTTTAATACTGAACCCACCTGACAAAAATAAATTGGAGAAAAAAAAAAAAAAAAAAAAAAAAAAATAAAAACTGTACTGTTTGATCCCATACCTGAATTGCATCCTCAATGAAAACCACAGCTTGCTGAATACAGAGGTCATGGTCTGGAAAGGTAAACAAAACAAACTAATAAAACTCCTTCAAATAAATTTAAACTGCAAAAATCATAGAATTACAATTTCCTGATAAAACCATATGGTTTACCATTATCTAAATAAACAGCTAGAAATTTTTTTTTTTTTTTTTTTTTGGAGTAAAACAAAAGTTACAAATTGAATCAACTCTGACAGACTTTAAAAATAATGCACATCATTTCCAAGATTAAACCTTACAACTCAATACTTACACTTCCATAAACACAATTTACCAAAAGCACCATTACTATATGATGGCAGTGTTATTAAATAAGATAACTAGTTTGAATCAGGGCTGTGGAGTCGGTAAATAAATTCTTCGACTCCTTAGTTTCCAGTACTTCTAACTCCGACTCTGAGTCCTCTGTATTTAATATGCCAACGTATTTTCCGTGTTGATTGAAGGAAGGCAACATACATGTCATTTAACCATAGAACTACTGGCTAGGAAGCCGACTCTCTACCGTATTGGCCAGTTAAACAAAAAAAATGAAAACAAGGTTTTATTTATTGCTTTTATCCAGTGGCTATAAAGTAGTAGCATGCATAAGATTCAGGAACTTTACCAGTTCAAAAAATATAAACCACATTCTTCGGTAGTTTTCAAACAAAAACAAAGCTTAGCTACATGAACTACATAAACAAAAAACTGTTTATATGTTAAACTTGGAATACAGTTGTAGAGTAGAATAGCTGTTAAATCTCTTATTCTAGGTTAATTAATATTGACTTTTTATTTTCTTACTGTGTCTATTTTTCTATTCTTCATTATGTAAAGCACTTTGAGCTAAATTTTTTGTATGAAAAAATAAATGTATAAAATATACATTGTATAAAATAAATGTTGTAAATGCAATCCAAAATTAACTCAATGCAGCGTTCTAAAACACAGAATTGCTTCTGCCAGATCCTCTTTCATAGAAGCTCTTAAATCTGACTTTATTTTTAGAGCTGAAAATAGTCTTTCAACACTGATTTGGGTGTGCGGCATTGCTGTTACAGTTTTAGCCACATCACTAATAATCTCTGGATCAACAACTACTGCTGGAATCGATTTGGACATTTACGTTGCTTTGCTTTTGAAACTTCCAAGTAGGAACCAAAGTCTAATTCTTCATTTGAAGAGGATGATCCCGAGTTACCAGTGCTTATAGCTTCGTCCACTGGTGGCGTTTCAGGTAGTAGTAATCTCTTCATGCAAACTGATACATCATTCCCACAAACCCCCCCTCCCTTAAACAATATGGTCACTGCCCAATAAAATTCAGCTCATTGGATCAACATAAGTGGCAGCTAACAAGATTTGATTATCCAGTAAGAGACACTCTCTTCATTGAAAATATGATGCCATCAGCTATTAACCCTTCACTTTTGTTCAGGCAATATATCAAGCTCTTCAATCCCAAGAAAAATTTACCGGTGTTAAATCTTCAAATTGCAACTTCGCAGTGACAGTAAAGGCGTAAGAAAGTAGACTTTCCAGTCCTTTTACTTGTGCTCACTTGGCTTTCAGTTAGTGAAACATTTTCATTGTCCAGTTCTTAAAGAAAGTCTTTTAGTTCAAGCAAACACTTTACTATCAGATAAGTGCTTCCCCAGCATGTTGTCTGATCCAAAATGGCTCATTCTCCTGCACATCTTTTCAAAATGGCACCTGTTTTAGGGACCCCAGCTGCAACTGTTACTTCCCTCAACTTGTCAATTAGAGTGGATGTATGACGATCTTTCAATTAATCTCTTATTGCAAGTTGCAGAGTATGAACAGCATAATGCATATATTGAATAATAGTAAGCTTAGATGCTTCTTCAGCAATGTTATCCAAAATTTCACTAATTCTCTTCGGTTTCACTTTCTCCAATACTTGTAGCACTGTCTTCCTCTAATATCTGCTTGTCACTTTCTTCATCTACTTTATTCATTTTCTCAATTGTGTTTAACATATTAGAAACATTATCTGTCACATTACATAGAATCTGTTCCTTTTTAATTTCAAAATCTTCTAGAATAGGTGGTGTGCAAAGTTACGCTAAAGTTCAGCCCTGGATGGGAGAATATGCGGAGAGTGCAGACAGAACCCTTGAATACACATCAGGCCATAGCACACACCTACATCATTTCACTTGTTTACACTCAAATAAACTTGTTAAACACATTAAACACATATCTGAAATAAAATGCACTTTTTGTAATGTACCATAATCCAGATTACAATATGTGAATGTCAGATTGTATAATAGCTCAGATGAACTTCACACTAGTAGTAACACAACTATGCACTGGGCTTTATTTTTACATCAGAGAAGTACTTAATTATGACTACTGTTTGTGATATGGGACATTTGTACTTGCTGAATTTTTCATTACAATTTAAATTTATTAGGAGTCGGAACATTTTTGCCAACTCCGACTCCAGGTACCCAAAATAGTCTCCGACCGCACAGCCCTAGTTTGAATGCTACCTGTCTTGCTATCATGCACCAGCCACAACTTTAACTCAAAGGTAATGGAAAAAGCTTTGAAAATTTTAAATTCTGGAAACTACACACATCCTCAGTATGTTCTTCAGAAAAAGGTCCAACTCCAGCCTTGTGCTTGGTTAGCAGGTTTGGCACTGTCACTGGGAAGAACTGCAGGATAAGGGAAAACACATGCACACAAGCACAAACCAGCTGAAAGACGTTTCAGCTATGGTTAAAGTCATAACATTTAATTTGTATTCTTCGTGTATGTCATTAAAGACTTTTTCTAAATCTATATACCCTCTTAAGGAGATTGAAGCTATCCATTTTAGATTTTTTGCAGAGCTAATATACAACTACTGCAGTCTCTTCTACATGAGAGACATCCACTAACTTCCTGAGTGTGCCTTTTCCATGTCAAGGTCATAAAAGGCATTAGCCAAAGCTGCTAAATATCCTAAACACAAGATGTTACCCAGTCACAGCCCAAACTCAATCATACTAAGTCCAGCTATTCCCAACTAGACTCAAAACATACCCATTGTGATGATGCAAGAAGGTGAAAAAAAATTGAGGTGAGGGGAAAACATAGAAATAGTGCACAAAACACACTCAACCTACCAGGAACAGGAAACTGCATCTCTGGAGCCAAGGGGCACCAAAATTAAATATTACTATTGGATTATTAATGTATTATCAAAATAATCTACTAAATATAAACCACTAAACTGCACCATCTTTAAGATAAAGATTCTCAAATTTTTCATATTTTTATTCACACTGAGAAGTGCTTTGTCACCCTAAAAAACACCCATGAACACAAAACACAGCTATAAAGGGCAGGACAGAATGGTTCCAAATGCTCAAGCTCTTTTCACTTATCATATATGAAGAAAAGGACAATTGACTATGATAGTATAGGATTATTGAAAACATTTTAAGGCTGAATGTACTAAGATAGTGCTTCCAACCTGAAATGATTTCAGAGATGAGCATGATTTATCACAAAGCCGCAAAATACAGCAAAGTGACAGTACATCTCTAAACACATCACTCACTTTAATCAACTAAAAACAATTACAGTGGGATGCAAAAGTTTGGGCAACCTTGTTAATAGTCATTATTTTCCTGTATAAATCGTTGGTTGTTATGATAAAAAATGTCAGTTAAATATATCATATAGGAGACACACACAGTG
>JANRMT010062853.1:2396267-2441256 GCA_026402145.1 Polypterus bichir lapradei | reverse complement strand
TATATATATATATATATATATACAGGTAAAATTCCATTACAACAAATATCTTTATAACAAAATTTTCATTACAACGAAGTATTTTTATGGTCCCGACAGTTTCCCTATATGACACGAGTCTATAGAAATCCAGTTATTATGAAGCAGATACTTTCATTACAACAAAGTGCCCAAGAGACCTTGAAATGCCTGAATGAATCATCCACAGAGCAGTTAGTTCTATGGTTGCAGCTCAGTTGTGCACAACGATTCCCAAACAGAAACACAATTTTTTTTTTCTTTCTTCGAAATTTCCTCATACTGTTTTTTTTTCCCCTGTTTTTGTTTTCTGTGGTTTTCAGTGATACCTTTTGCTTATTGCTCGTCAGCATTTGAAAAACATCCATTGTAATTAAGTCATTGTCACCCTCCTATAGAAACGGCTGACACAAAAAAACGATAACAGTTCATATTAGAAAAAAAAAAAACTTTACATTTTTGCAGCTCTCGATTGCGGCAAAAAGAAAACAGACATTGCCAGTGAATTTGGAATTTCGCCATTGACACTTCAAAGACCGAGCAAAAAAAGAAGAAAAATCTTGGGTTAAAAGCATATGCGAACTGCTGCATTTCAAGACGTTGAAAAAGCAGTTTTTATGTGGTTCATTGATGCTTGTTCAAGAAACATTCCTATTAACGCAGCACACATTCAAGAAAATGTGAGGTTTCTAAACTCTCTTGGGACCTCCCCCAACTGGACAGCATGCAGAAGAGCGTCCCAAAGTGTGATCACCACGTCTGTGGAAGACTGTTTATCTGTTGCTGGGGCAACAGCAGGCTCACAGCTCTGATGCGGCTCAGCACTGAAGCAAACATAAAAGATTTTGATGGGTGATGCAAGGAACATTGTAAATGTGTAAATGCAAATGCAGGGAACAGTATTACTTGGCCACTAACCTGGCTATGACCCTGCTTGACTGCTGTGTCTGTGTATAGGAGAGTGCAGATCACGCTACAATAAGTAAGTGTGCTGTTCCTGTTTCAAGCTGAATAAAGCTGGTTTTGCTAAATTTCTGAGACCCTGATCTTTTAGTATTTACTTCTGTGGTACCTCTCTGCACTGGTGTGAGCCTGCTGTTGCCCTGCCCTGGCAACGGACAAACAATCTTACACAGACTTGGCAATCACGCTTCAGGACGCACTTCAGCATGATGTTCCCGTTGGGTGGGGGGGATCCCATGGGTGGGGGGGATCCCAAAAGAGTTCAGAAACCTCACAATACGAAGAAGAAGAAATGGTTGATTCAGCTTCTGATTGATAACTGTGCTGCCCACAACATGCTGCCACATTTAGATAATGTTTGCGCTGAATTCCTCCCACCCAGTTGCACAGCAGTGCTTCAGCCATTGGATTTGGGCATCATTCGCACCCTGAAAGTGTATTATCGCAAGGAAATGCTGAGAAAAATTCTTGTCAGCATAACTTGTAGACAGGAGAAGATTAAAATTAACGTGAAAGAAGCTATTGAAATGATTGCAAACGCCTGGACGCAAGTTAAAGAAAGCACTATTGCAACAAATACAGAATCTCATTACATCAAAACTTTCATTACAACGAAATGTTTTTTTAGGTCCTTGGCAGTTCGTTGTAATGGAATTTTACCTGTGTATATATACAAGACCAGTTCTTGTGTCGCTGCTGTTAGAGATAGGTGCCCCTGGTCACAATAGTATACGTGAGTCCTGTGAGTTTCGTTATAATGAAATATTTTTATGGTCCCGTGAGTTTCGTTATATTGGGATTCCGCCTGTATATATATATATACACACACACACATATATATATATTGTGGTACATGGCCGGCCATTCATCCTGGCCAATACCCCCAGGCCGCCAGATGGAGCCCTCCTTGCAGCATAGAGGTGCCCCGAATGCCAGCAGGGAACTATGGACAATGGACTTTTAATGCACAACCCTGCTGGATACCATGGGGGCCACCAAGAGTCGCTGCAGGGAGGCCCAGAGACTATTTGCTTTACGCCCAGGAAGTACGTCAGAGTCACGGGGACAAAGGGAACGATGTGCTTCCTGGGTGAAGAAAAAGAAGGATTTTTATCTGACCCGGAAGTGTTCCAGGTCACATGGACAGAGGGTGAAACGCTTCCAGGTCAAGGAGTATAAAGGACTGTGGGAATTCCCAGACGGACGAGCTGATTTGGTAGGCAGGGTGGCTAAGCATCTGGGAGAGGAGGATTGTGACTCTGAATTATTGTATTGTTTATTAAAGAATTGTGGAGAGGAGCGTGCTTTGTGCACATTATTATTATAATAAATAATAATTGGGCTTTTTATCTGGTGTCTGACAAGTGGTCTGAGGGTACAAGGGAGCGAAGAAAGCCCTAATCTGTCACTATATATATATATTTTTATTTCGGGCACTGTGCGACTTTGTGAACTTGAGCTTTCGAATTTCTCCGACATGCTATGTCACTCGATCAGCTTCCTTTTCTTGTTTATACCACTGTTTAAACCAACAAATAGTATGTTTTTCCTTGCCTCCACTTGGTATTCGCTGAAATTGTTCTATTTTTCCTCGTGGTTTTGCCATTGTCTTTTCACAGAATGCTGAGCTTAAGGGCTATTTATATTGATCTACATATTCAAAGAGGCATAATTCTGTGAGGAGTTGGGGCGGGACACTAGGCGCGTGCACGTGCGTTACTTTTCATGCTGATCGGGATTTATGTAGCGGAAGAACGTGGAAGTTTGCGTACGCACATATTCCTGCATCTGGATTTTTCTGTGCGTACGCACATTCCCGCCTTTGTGCTTACGCCATGTTATAATGTGAGTTCTACGCACAGCATTATACATGAGGCCCCTGGTCAGTGCCTCCTGCTTTGACTATAATATATACAGCTAGATGTGTGCTTGTCCAGTATACATATCCACACAAATGAATCCATCTCTGTGAATTTTTGCACATATTACTCATTTGTACAGGGGAAGACCATAAGCTATGCTTAGTGATGGCACCTACACTTTATTCCACCAAGGGCAAAGCCAGATACACCTGGTAGTATACACTAATCAGCCACATTAAAACCAGCGACAAATGTAATGAATAATGATTATCTTGTTACAGTTCCACCTCTCAAGGAATGGGATATGTTAGGCATTAAGAAAACAGTCAGTTCTTGAAGGTGATGTGTTAGAAGCAGGAAAAAATGGGCAAATGTAAGGATGTGAGCAACTTTGACAAGGGTCAAATTGTGATGGCTAGATGACTGGGCCAGAGCATCTCAAAATGGAAGGTCTTGTTGTGTGTTCCTGGTATGTACTGGTTAGTATCTACCAAAAGTGGTCCAAGGAAGGACAACTGGTAAACCGGCGGCAGTGTCATGAGTACCCAAGGCTCAATGATGCTCATTGATGCTAGCCCATCTGATCCAATCCACAGACTGCTGAAACATGTAATACTGGCCAAGAGAGAAAGGTGTCAAAACACACAGTGCACTGCAGCTTGCTGCATATGGCGCTGCATAACTTTAGACCAGTAAGGGTGCCAATGCTTGGTGTATGCAGTATATATAATATGTGTTTCAAGTATTTTTCTTTCCTGTATATACATTGTTATGTTACAATATTTGTTATAATGATTGTCTGTTCAATACCCTTACAATCTATGGATACAGTATCAGCTCTTATATGATAACCATGCACAACTAATTCATTGCTTTTTATGTTTAATGTTGTAACAATCACATGATTGTTTGGCAATAAAAAAGGGAAATGACTAAAATAAACATACAGAGTTAATTCCCTCTCTCTGAACCTGATCTCTTGTGAAAGATACAGAACACAGAGATAGATCTGAAAATTAATGATTATAAAGATCACAGAACAAAAGGTGACATTCTCAAACCAACATAATCCATTTCAGGGTCATAGGGTTGAAGCCTATCCCAGTAGCACTGAACACAAGGCAGTAATCAGTCCTGGGCATGTTGGCAGGCCATTCATAAACTCACACTCCCAATCACATAGTGAACAATTTGAAATGACCTGTTAATTTTAGCCACAGGCTCATTCCACCATGGTGTGCTAAGAAGTGTCTCTGGGGGTCTTTTCTACCCACTGCTATCAGGCAATTCAATGCTTCCACTTGATGTACTCATTTTTATTTTATTTATTGATTGATTGGATTGTATATATTATCTGCCCCGCGAGTCTGTATTATTATTTTTTATGTTCCTGCTGCTGTATGCATTTGAATTTCCCAATGGGGTTAATAAGGTTTATCTAATCTAATCAAATCTGAAAATCTTTAGGGATATTAGCAGAAAGCCCATGTAACCACAGGAAGAAAATGCAAACTCCACAACCAGGTCACTGGATCTGTGAGAAAGTAGCACAGCCCACTGCACCACAGTGTTATACCTTTCAAAAGATGTGACATTCAAAATCTTTATAGAGTGTCTGAAATTCTATATGCATGAAATATTATATGGGCATTTAGGAGGAGTATATTTAAGTTTATTTTTGATCTCATTTACTGTACATAAATATCTCTGATAGAGAGCACAATGAGACAAGGACATTTTGACCAGATACACACAGACAAATATATGTTGGGAATGAAAATAGAAAGCCTCCTTATATTAAACCCTTTATCCACAATCCAGTTTTTTTCTGATGAACACACAAAGGGTTCTTGGCTTGTGTATAATTAGAATCTTGAAGTAGGCATGGTTTTAATCTGCGAAGAATATAGCATTTTGATATGTTATATAATATTATAGCTAATGTTTTCAAAGAGAAGTAAAATGGTGATTTGGTGCTTTTCAGCATTTATACCCCTCTCTTATTCCCAGTTTAGGTCACTGCTATATACATTTTTCTTGTTCTTCCTATAGTCATGTGGGTTTTCAGTGAGGATTTCGTCTTCCTTATGGAGTGCAACAAAATATAATTCTTAAAGTGTAGATAGAGAACATGCTAAAGATTAGGTTTCTAAGAAAATAAGGATTTTACATCATTAGTAACATCAAATTGTGCTTTCATGCCTATTCCTTGTAAGTAGATCTTGGTGAGTTGTTTATTTCTCAAGATGTCCCTGTATGCTTACTCACTCAACCATCAGTGGATATCTGGTACTGACACATAACGTCTTATACCAGTACACTCATTTATTCATTTTTCTGAAACTGCTTTTTTCTATTACATGTCGATGAGTCATAATAGCCTACTCATGCAGCACCAAGCTTAAGGCAACACCTACAGTAGCTCAGGATGGAATGCCAAAGCGCCTTCACATATATTTTTATAATGAGCAAATTTAGAGTCATCACTTAACCTAAAAATCATGTATTGAAATTGAAAACTCTAGTATCTCCACAGGACCAACGTGAACACAGCGAGATGGTGTAAATTGTCTTAGCCAGCAATGGAGTCCCATGAAAAATAGCAGGTGCACTGGATCTGGAACTTGGGAGTTATAGAAAGACTACAGAAAAATGTGCCAATGCAATTAAAGTAAATTTGAATACCCTCTTTGGTACACCATATGCATTTCAAGCAATGTAGGTTAGTAGCTAAGCACAGCAACTTACAGACCACACAGTTGCCACTTTGTGACCCTCATGGTCATATGGTCTTTTTACCCACTTTTGATTTAACTACACAAAAACATACAAAACCTCAAAATCCAAAATCCTCATCTGTCTGCCAGATATGCAGTAATGATAATAATAACTTATTTTGTGTTCACATATATATTTGGGAAAGTACAGTATTTTAGCAAGTAAATTATCTTTCTGTATACCTAAATTACTTTTTTTAACTTCAGGGTAGATCTCCTTAATGTATAGATAATAATAGCTAAAATATTAGTTTTCCTTTTCTAAACTAATTTAAAAGAAACTAGAAAAAAGAAAGATGTTGCAATTAAGTTATCTGCTGACTCATGAAGCAACCTACACTACACTGTAGCAATCTCACACCTTAAAGTGACGTTGTGGTTGTGGGCTTTGCACCAGTATGGGGGGTTCAATTAGACAACAGCTTAGACTTAGGCCTTAGACTGCCTGAGTAAGATGTCATGGAAAATGTTAGCAGTCAGTGGGCCATAGACTTGTGATGAGTCACCCTTTGCTAACTGCAGATGAAATTAAGAGGGTGACCAAAATGGCACTTGCTTAGAGAGTTGTTTCATCATTTTCAATGACAACTGCTACCAGCTGAATACAACACAGAGAACAAAACTTCTCCTTGTGTGGAAAAACATACATTTTTTTGGAATTTTCCCTTTTCCTAGAGATCTGCCAAAGAATTTTGTTCTTTGTTCCACATTAATTTCCCTAGGATTATATCGGCAGACAAAGCTTTCATGAACATTATACACACTATCTGGGCTGTCACATAGTACATATTTTAGTCTTGAGGATGATATAGCCAGGACAGTCCATAAATAATAGAAATCACAAACAAAAGCTAACAGTTTTTAACAGACACTTTTTGGAAATATTTATTACGTACTGTAAATAAAGTGCTGGTTGGATTATTTGCCACTGGCAAGGCAGGCCTGAGTAGTATCCCTATGCCTCATAATCATTAAGCTCAAGGCAAGGTCATATAGACGTAAGTGCAAAATTAGGTTTTGCTAGTAAAATAGGGATGGAGTAGCACAGCACACAGGCATTTATAGTCTAAGCTCTGGCATGCAGATACCATGAGCCTTAAGTTCCTGACCAAGTCCATTTATGATATTTTTTTCTGTAGTCCACTCAGTCTTTTCTGTTGGTACAATGACCAGAGGCAAATGGCATTTCCTGAATGCATTTACAGCAGTATTACATGCATATGGTCATCCAACCTTCAAGATGAACAACCACTTCAATTAGAGCAGGAAAGAGGTCACAGCCACAACCATGGGTTACTAGAAACAGCTGAAGACTGACAGCATAAGATGGACCTATGCAGTGAGCTCAAATTTCGAGACATCATTGCAGCAATTACCGTCAAGCCAAATGTTGTACTGGTATCTGAATCATATAGGCAGGTAGTTCTGGTTAAGCTGGCCGTGCCTTGGGAAGACCAGATGGAAATGGCCAATGAAAGGAAAAGAGCCAGGTGCAGCATGAATGGTTGGAGTGCATGACGTGTACCCTTTAAAGTAAGATGCAGAGGGTTTGTAGCTCACACCCTCTGTATATATGCTATTAAGATTACACATCCAATAAAGGCCATCAGAGCTATAAAAAGGGTGATGAAAGGGCCTTTAAATTTTTGTGGATCAGGACAAGTGAGCAAAGATCTAACAATGATACTGGGTCACCTGGGTGAAGGTATCTGATACTTAAAGATCCAAAACACCCAATGACTCTAGACAGCTCTTATCCAGAAGTTTTTATGTATGTGGGAGGGGGATGTTGTTTATTATTTCTATATTTTTTCCAAAACTCCTGTAAAGTTTCAGCTTCCCAAAGGGAACAAATAAAGTATGTATGTATTTATGTGTCTATCCATCTGTCCATCATCACTACTGATGTATCCAAGTCCATCAAAAGATACATATAATAATCAAACCAGTAACAGTGCACTGCACGATAAAGTGCAGTGAATACACTTGACTTGAGCATTCCTAGTTTTCCTCCTCTTTCTCTGTACATTTAGCATTAGTTTGCTCAGAGGTTGATGCGGTTGCTGCTTCCTAAGCAGCTCGTTTTCTCCACTCTACCGGCCTGCTTCTTCTCTTCTTCCATTGGCATCTTTTTGCGTTAAAACTGATAAAATCAGTGTTTGTGTTGCAATTACTTAATATGTTTTCTTTAATTTTTCACTTAAGACTTCAATCTGCCTCAAGAATGATTTAAGATATGAAGAGGTAGGGGAAGTGACGGTGAAGGTGGTAGGGATGAGAACGGCACCTGAACACATGTGCCGCACAGCCGCCCTTCTGGCTGCTGCCGAGAGTTGATTCTACAATACAATAAATAAAAATAAAAGAAGGAATAACCTCGTAGGTCAATCCAAAAAAAAAAAAACAGATAATAGACGTCACGTTGTATATGTGTACCAAATTCCAGGTCAATAGTTCAAACGGTTTGCCAGCTACAGGTGATTTAAAACCCTGGACAGACAAACTAACAACCATGGTACCGTATTATATATAAAGATGGTTTGTTTGTAAAGTCATACAGAGTTCATGTACCTACTGAATGTATTTCATTTTGTTAACATTTTATCAGTTGACTCAAACCGCACTTTTTCTACTGACTCTCTGTGAAAAGAAATTCTACGAAGAAAGCACCCCATTAACTGCAGGCGTTTCAACCATTCTAACTTTATATCACAGACCATTTGCAGACTACCAGAAATATCCTGATCCTAGTTTCAATAATAAAGCTTTTGCCGCATTAGATAATTATAACTATCCTTAGTACAAATAGTCCTCTAGCTACAAATGGCTATAAATTAGAAATTTCTAAAAGTCTGTGTTGCTGAATGGATAAATGATCTGAAAAAAGATGTTTCCATTCATTTAAATCCCTTTGTGGATATTAATTTCCTGTGTGACACTGTTTGATAAACCACAAAAAAGAAACATTATTTATCAAATTAGATGTACAAATACAATAAACATTATTTATGAAAAGAATATGTATATATATACTGTATATATATATATATATATCTATTGTTAAAATGTAAACCTGAAAAGTAAATAAATTCATTGCTGTCCTTATAATAAAATTGAGTAAAAGTGAATTTTCTTTAGAAGTGATATGAAATTAATAGCATTCTTTCTATATGCTGAACTTTTTGGATCCCTGTTGGGGCAATTCTCATAAATATTTTTAAATAACAGCCGAGATCACCAATGCAATGAGTCAAATATGGACATTCTTTCTAATTGCATTGGACTCAATGGAGCCTGTATATTAGCAGCAGAGTTCTTATACAGATTGAAGAATATCACAGAGCAATGATCTTAAATAAGATATGTTCATTTGTATAATAATGTTAAGAAACACATTAGTCTGCACCAGTCAGCATACAGATAAAAGGTATAATTTGAAACTCGCCCTATACCTTTGTATATCTAAAAGTGAAAGTGTTACATAAACATTCCATCATTGAATAGAATATTGTTATTTTTATATATATATATATATACGCTTAAAGAGAACAAAAAAAGGAAATAGTTGTCATTATCTTATCATCTCCATAGTAAATGTGCTGGAAACAAATGGTATAGAATGTCTTAGTTACACAGGCATGAACAGAAACACTTCAAAAACTGACACAAAAAGATTTCCCTAATGATCTCTTACAATATTCAAAGGACTGTATGATTATTACTTGGAGCTATGCAAGCTTATACACAAGAATTGGGCCGTACTTTCAAAGATCTATAACATTGACCAGAGGACAACAGTTCAAACAGGTGGTGACCAAGATGTAAAGAATCCTTAATGCTGTTTGTGTTTGTTGAGATAGTGGGAGTGAGTAATGTCTTCCCGGTTGGACAGACAACAGCCTGTGACTTTTTGTGCTGTGGTTATGATTCTCTGGAGAGCCTTCTTTTCTGTTTCCGTGCATCTGGCATACCATACTGTAAGCCACCAATAGTTTTTGCTCCAAGTTCTTTTACCTGAGCACTCAGAAAGTGTAATAATAATAATACATTTTATTTATATAGCGCCTTTCCCATGCTCAAGGCACTTACAGAATATAAGAAAGAATGCAGGGTATACAGTATATAGCATAGTACAAACCAAATAAATAAATAAAGAAGATGAAGACAATAAATTCAGAGAAAGCCTAACAGACAACATAATTGATGGTCTAGCACACACACATACAGGTTACATGAGCATCTTGACAGAGAGGTACACTGAGAGAAGGGTAATAAAGTCAAGTAGAGCTAAAAGCCTTCCTGAACAGATGAGTTTTGAGTTGTTTTTTAAAAGAATTCATGGAGTCAGCTGACCTGATTAATTTTGGTAGATCATTCCAGAGTCTGGGCGCTATACAGCTGAAGGCCCTGTCACCCATGGAGTGTAGATTAGTGTGGGGTACCACAAGATTGCCAGAATCAGAGGACCTTAGTGGGCGGGCAGGCACATAGTGATGGAGAAGGTCACTGATGTAGTTTGGCGCGAGGTTATTTAAGGCTTTGTAGGTTATTAGTAGGATTTTATATTCGATTCTGTAAGACACAGGGAGCCAGTGAAGACAGAGCAGGATGGGTGTGATATGCTTGCTGCTGCTGGTTCGAGTAAGGACTCTTGCAGCCGAGTTTTGAATAAGCTGGAGCTGTGATATAAGATTAGATGGGGCACCTGCCAGCAGCGAGTTACAATAATCTATGTGGGATGTGATAGTCTCTATTGCGTTTTTTGACCATTGCTGTAGTGTTCTCAGTCCAGGAAAGGTTCTCTGAAATGTGGGATCCCAAGAATTTTAAGGTCTGCACCCTTTCCCTATGGTTCTGTTAGCATGACAACTTCTGTTAATTAGGCCATTTGGGGGAAAACAAACAAAAAAAAAAACACAAAAACAAAAATAGGTTACAGCCAGGGATCATTTTTTATTTAATTCTAGAACGGAGTGAACTGCTTAGCAAGTGTTTGAATTCAGATTAAATGAATTTTATTTCTTAGTCAAGGTGTTTTAATCAGTGTTCATTTTAGATTACCGAATATCACACAAGCATAATCATATTTAAACTGGATCATTCAGAATAACAGCTTTACCACTTACTACAGTTATAAAGTTAAGCAATAAGCCAGCACAGCCATTTTAACTGCATTTATGAAATCTGGTTTACATGGAACCAAATGGAAAAGGAAAAATGATGTTTTCTGAGGTAGAATAGAGCATTGCAAGGATGGAATAAATGCAGTTCAAACTTTACAATTACTGTATACAGATAAGTTGAATACTTCAGTCTAAGGAATCATTTTGGTTGACACCTTCATCTGAGATCTCAGATACCTGAAGGAAAAAAAAAAAAGGGAAAAGTTGAATTATATATGCTGCTTTATTTTTATCATTTAAACATTCACAAGGAGTGTTATAGAGTTCATGGCAGTCATTGAGGTGAAGTATCGAGGCAAGTAGGGATGGTACTGGGAGGCATTCTGATGATACAAATAGTCTTTTATGTGGCTTGAAGGCTGCAGTCAAAATTAAAAATAACGCACACAATTACACAATGGGATATTGTGTATTTTAAACAGAGCACAATTTAACTAGAATAAGATTGTTAACCACTAAAACAACATTCATAGTCTCATCCTTTCAAACTGTTTTTTATATGATCTAAAGTAAAAGAAGGGCAAAATGCTGATTAAGACCGGCAGAGAAGCCAAATGAAAAGAATGGAAAAAAATGGTCTAATTCTTGTTTAGTTAAGCTTTCAGAAGGCAACAATACATTGTCTTAATTTTTCAATGTGACATTATTTATCACTTTCGTCTAGCTAGCCTTCTGTGATGTCCATAGCTTTTCTTACATGACAGGTTTAAAAAGTTGCTTCTTTGTGATATCCCCAACACTCCCATGCATCTCTGATCACTACTGGGTCCTTCATAACATCATATAACATAAGTAGGCCTGGGTACATATATCAATTTTCCGTTTGTTATTTTCATTTAAATGATTCAATATTGATTCTTGAAGTCTCAAATTCGATCTTGTGAAATCTCCTGCCTGCTTATTTACAATATGTAGATTTTTCCTCAGCTTCGTTTTTGGCATCCGATCCAGTAGATATCACTAATTAAGGCTTTCTACAGAAAAAGCACTTTACTACTTTGCATAAAATGGTGTGTCCTCCTCAACTGAAATTAGTGGATGTATTACAGATTCAAACAGTGCGTTTGGAAAGAACAACTGTATAAAAGCAAAGCTATATTTAAGCTGTGCAACTTAGAAGTTAAGTATTGTTGTAACACAACAAATCTGAGAAATCATTTATCCAGATGTCACCCATAAATGTAATCTCAGTTGATATTCAAATGAGTAGAGAATAAACAGACTGCACTGCACTCGCCTCATGCCCAAAAAGATAACAATCTATAGCAGTTTTTAACTGAAACATTAAGAGACGCTACACCATTGTTGAAAACAATGACTTCCAGCAAATGATACAGTTGTGGGAACTGCATCATGCTTTACTAACCAGAAAACAAATGAGTGAAATTATAGTATCTGGGGTTTATGAAGATCTTGAGCAAAGCATCACAATTAAAAATGACTAGCCACCTGTGGCAGATGTGTTGCAGACAAGGGCACTGAATGCCAGTCATACCAGGAGCAATCTTGCTGCTGAGATGGCTAGCTGTTGTTCCAAAAACCTTCTAGCATTTCTAATGCATTATTACATTGCGGGAATGCATCAATCCCAAGTTTATGTGTTGGCAAGTCCAATAAAGAAGTGGCTAGCTGTACTGCTATAGTGGAAAAAGTTTGCAACATGCCTCACCCAACCAACCAAGTGTGCAATGTTGGAATTTTCAGAGTAGCCTGTGATACCAAAGTGAGTGTGTGCGCAAAGCAGCCAACGTGAAGTAGCTCTAAAAGCTGTACCACATGGATCATATAAGCAGCATTGTCAGTCACAATGGCTGGTTCTTTGTCTTTTATGTTTCATTCATCCAATGCTGCTGTCAACATGCATCTGATCTAGATTGCTGGTTTAAAATGCTTCCTTTTTGTCGGAGGAGGAAATGTGTGGACACATTTTTGAGACAGATTAATGTGACTGCTACACTTGAGCAACTCAGGACATGTGTAACAGGGCTCTAGAGTGCGACCAATTTGGTTGCACGTGCGACCTAATTTCTCAATGGTGCGACTAAAAAAAATCAAAGGTTGCACCGGTGCGACCAGCCGTTCGAGGGGGAAAAAAAACGAAACTCCGTGACTCTTAAAGTCTCCCTGTCGTTCAACAACAGACACACATTAGGCCCATATCGTGGTCTAAACCAATCAGAGATAGTGAAGGGCGGATCCCGCCCCCCCTCTGATTGGCCGTGGTCCAGCTATTCCTGTACGTGTGTGTACGTTTGAAAATGCATGTGATGCAGTCAGACAGAGAGAGGTGAGTAGCCCATCAGGTAAACAGTGGATGTAGCCGCGGATTATGAGAGAAGATGAAAAGAACGATTGACAGCTTTTTCGTTAAGAATGTTAAGTTAGGGCCTGATCCGTCCGAAAATCATAACCAATGCTCTGACACGGAGCCATCAACCTCCCAAGTTATAGCAAGCCCTGGTCTGGAGACGGCATTAGATAATAAGCCACATATGATCGAGTCCGAGCCCACTGAAATTAAAAGGGGTAAAGTGTATACATTTCGAAAAGAGTGGATTGACCAGTTTCCCTGGCTAAGATACAGTAAAGCCGATAATATAATGCACTGTATTTACTGTAAAGAGTGCGGGAAGACCATGGCCGGCAGTAGTGCATTTGTGACTGGTTCTAATACATTTAGAATTGAAACGCTGAAAAAGCACAATGCATCTATAAAACACATTACATGCCGCGATAAATGCACTGCTCAAGTGTCCCCTCTCCCCGCTGCCTTTCAGCGGCAGGCAGCAGCAAACAGATCATCAGACGAGGCCGAGATGATAATTAAGTTTAACGTTGCCTAAAATATTGCAAAAGAAGAACTTCCCTTCACTAAATTCAAGTCCGAAATAATTCTTATGAAGAAAAATGGCTTGAACGTAAACCCGACGTACAGCAATGATGTCGCGTGCGCCCAATTTATAGGAGTCATCGCAGATACATTGAAAAAAAAGACGTCTGTGCAAATTGCGAACAGTGCGTACATGGCATTCCTGATCGACGGAGACACAGATATCGCCACAAAGGAATGCGTCATTGTGTATGGTCGTATCTTGCGGAGAGGAAGACCGGTGAATATACTTATTGGACACATTGAGGTCGAGCATGCTCATGCCCAAGTCTGGAAGATTTTGATGCTAGAGAGAGTGTGGCCAGCTCGTTTAGTCAAGGCCAAAGATCAAGAAGGCCAAACTACAGGAGTTGGCCATCCGAGGGGCATGTGACTGCAATGGAGGATAGTCCATAAGACATTGAGCCATGAGATGTTCAGTTTGAAGCCCTTAAAACACTTAATTTAGATTTTCTTTTTAGTTAATTTATCTTGAGATTTGTTAAGTTTAAATTTCAGCTCAGTAAAGCACTTTAAGCACCAACACTTTTTCAGTAAGTTACCTTTCTTGTAGAATTGTGCTTGCCTTCAAATAAAGAACTTTATATTGACCAGATTGTTAGTTAATCATTTACAAGTCAATATTGCCTATATGGACAGTGATTAAAAAAAAACAAACAAATAAATAAATAAATAAATAAAGTGAACTTGTAAAACTGTGGTGTTAAATGTGACGCGGTTGAAAATTTGGGTGCACCTAACTTTTGTGCTGGTGCACCTAAGAAAAAAAGTTAGAGTCTAGAGCCCTGGTGTAACCTATAGAATTACAGAAAGACATTAGACTTCCTGTGATATCTTTAATTTCAACTAATTTAAGATTATTTTAAATGTCCTATAAGGGAATAAATTTGACTAAAAATTTAGTTGAACGGTGTCCACATGGAGATTCATAACACACGAATAGGTTACTGAATAAGAAATATTTATTATTTAAGCAGCAATATTTGATACATTTATAATAAAATTTCACAAGATGATATAGATGTTTAATAAAGTAGATGTCATTGTAATGTATTAAAACAAGGAACTAACCCAATATGGTGGCTCTGAGGCTAAGGATCTGCACTTTGTCAGGGATGCCAGGGGCCATGACCCGGCCGGGACGTCTTGAGGGACCGGATGTGGGTCTGTGCCCACCCTGGATCACGTGGGGGTTGCCTTCCGGGTTGCTTTTGGGGCCACGGGTACAGGGCATGGAAGCTCCACCCTGTAGGGGCCCGTGGTCACCGCCAGGAGGCGCCCCAATGCCTTGGGGACCTGTTACACCAGCACTTCCGCCACACCAGGAAGTGCTGGGGGGAAGATTTATGACGGCGCCCGGAGAGCAGCCGGGAGGACAGCCGGCACTTCCGCCACGCTGGGGCGTGGCCAGAGGAGGATTGCCGGGAACACCTGGTGCTCATCCGGGAACCCTATAAAAGGGGCCGTCTCCATTCATTCAGGGCTGGAGTCAGGTGGAAGAAGGACGAGGCACGAGAGGAGTGTGGAGGCGGCCCGAAGACAAGGCATTGCGTGGCCAGGACTGTGATTGGGGTATTGTGCACGTGACTGGGTCTGTGTGACCAATGAACTGGGGTCTTTGTGACCTATTATTAGTTGTAAATATTGTAAATAAACGTGTGGTGGTGATTTAACAACATGTCCGCCTGTCTGTGTCCGGGCCGGGTTCACAACTTGTATCCTGAAAGTTGCCGGTTCGAATCCCCGTCAGTGCCAAAAGAGATCCTATTCTGCTGGGCCCTTGAGCAAGGCCCTTAACCTTCAATTGCTCCAGGGGCGCTGTACAATGGCTGACCCTGTGCTTGGGGTATGTGAAAAACCAAGTAATTTCCTTTGGGATTAATAAAGTATAATAAAATAAAAAAAATAAATAAAAAAAATGATATGAGTGGACTCGAATGAGGCAATACATGTTAGTTAAATTATGGTGACAATTGAATGAGTGCAGTGCTGTGAATTTTTTTTTGTTTTGTTTTAAAAAGAGCAATATTATTTTTTTCCACATCTTGTTAACTGTCCATTGCTAATCAAGCATTGCTTCTTAAATGTCATTCAATGCTGATGCATATGTTGTGAAGTCACTAAGCAGACACCCTTCAAATATACTGTAGTGTTACTGAAATTAGAAATTTCTCTAATGTAATGTAATCTCTAAAAAAAGTGCACACTAATTAAATCAAGATTTAATCAATATTGAATCAAATCTGGACATTGTGAATCAAAACTTAATCAGGACATCACTTTTGATACCCAGCCCTAAACATAACATTGCCACATCTGCTTTCTTCAATTCAAGGTTCCAGAGGACTGGGGCCTACCCCAGCAGCACTCAATGCAAGGCAGGGAGCAATCCTAGACAGACAGTCAGTCCCTTGCAAGGTCCTCTTTTAACTAAATGAATCATAGGAGAGACAGAGTCTTCAGAAGTGACATTTAGCTGGCCTGAAATCTAGTCTGCAAATGAAACCCTCAGTCCACCATTTAAAAAAAAAAATCGGACTTGAGCATCAGTAGGCTTTGCGCCCTAGTAACCAAGTTACCTGAACTATTCTGTAACATTTCAGCAATTATTTTACCGCTCTTACACTGATCTTAAAATAGGCCATTACGATAGCAACTGATGAGAATAATTCATAATTACTTGCTGAATTACGGTATTTGAAGGTTCCTCTAGACTGCCTCTTTCTCTTGGATGATTTGGCGCAAAAACTAATCACTACATCGACATTTCATAACAGGCTAAAGTTTTGAGTTTGGTATTTTTTCATCCAGCCATTTTAACTCTAGACTACGACACACACACAGACAGACACTCATCCATCATTGACTTACCTACAATCAATAATATGTTAATTTTCTTACACATTAATCCAGTTCAGGGATGCTGGAAGTGTCTATAAGTGTCTAAAGGTTCCTACCTTGATAGCAGTGGACCATCCTACCCTAGATGGGACACCAGGCCATTGAAAGGTATTCAAAAATATGTGGTTAATTTAGACTTGCTTATTAACCAAACATGTACATCTTTGATACTGTGTGAGGAAGAAAAATCTGAGTCCCAAGGAAAAACGAGTGCAGAAGCTGAGAGAATATGAAAACTCCACAAAGAAGGTGACCCGGCAGAGACTAAAATTAAGCACTAGGGTGCTGTGAGGTAACATTACTAACTACAGTATCTAGAATTAATAATATACTTTAAATACAAAGCAATAACCTACAGTAATTTTGATAAGCAAAGTAATGCATCTTTTTAAATATAAACACAACTAAGAGCAGTTTCCATTGTATCTATTAATTAGCTTTACCAGTGAAAGGAGGACATCTTGTAAAAGTATATTTAAAACGATATTAAGCAGAATTAGTTAATATTTCATATGTGATACTTGGTCACAAGCAGAAAAGAAAAGCAGATAAAGAGTACAAGAAGCACAATATCTCTTACCTTTTGGTCAATATATCGGAACTGCCAGGACCAGGAAGTATTATACAAGAAGGGTCTAAGGTCAAAGCGGTTGTCATCCGGGCTGTAGTTCTCAGCATGGTAAGCAGGTGTGACTGTTGTCATCTTATGTCTGTTGACAGAGTACATTCTGAAGAAATATTTGACTTTTGCTGCTACCTGTAGTTGATATTAAAGCAACCAAGAAAAATTGACAAGGTTTTGATATACTGTACATTCCACATGTATTCAATTATATACTGTACTCTTCGTTGATATATGCTATTATCTTCTCATATTTTTGCCACATTAACATGCTATAAAGATATATTATTATATATACAAGGTGTGGCAGAAAAGTAATGAGACTGATTTTTTATTTACCAAAGTTTTTATTTTTTTCAAACATCAACGTTATCCCCTTCAAAGTAGTTCCCTTGGGCAGCTACACACCGATGGAGACGTTGTTCCCACTGTTGGTAGCAGCGCTGGAAGTCTTCAACCGGTATGGTCTTCAGCATGTCCGTTACACTCTTTTGGATGTTTTCTAAAGTCCCAAAATGACGTCCTTTGAGGACATTTTTCAGTTTAGGAAAAAGGAAAAAGTCACACGGACTGAGGTCAGGTGAATAAGGGGGCTGGGGAACCACAGGAATGCATTTTTTCGATTGTAATTCTGCTCAATTGTGAGGTTTTTCGGCACCATTTTGGCACAGACCTTTCGCATGTGCAAATGTTCAGTCAAAATTTGATGGAACGGTAAATCTGTTCAAATTTAATTGTTCACTCAACATTCTTAATGTTAAACGACGGTCTGATCTCACAAGAGTGTTCACACGTTCGATGTTTTCATTGGTTTTCGAAGTTGAAGGCCTCCCTGAAAAACTTGAGCTCGGATAAAGAATGTTCCCCATAGGCCTGTTTTAACTTTTCAAACGTCACACTTGCCGATTCTCCAAGCTTAACACAAAATTTAATGGCACAATGTTGCTCCAAATTCCGCTGTTCCATTTTGCGTGACGCATAACCAAAAACACAACTTCGCTAATAGCAGTCACAAAAATCACGTAGTTAACGGAAGGAGTTGAAACTCGCACTGAGCTATGGGAGGGTACCGATACACGTGCTCTATCAAGGACAACAGCGCAGTGTTGCCAGATTGCTTGCAGGGTTGCCAGTCTCATTACTCTTCTGCCACACCTCGTATACTTTGTATATATATATATAATGATCATTATGTTTTTGATACCTGCGGTGGGTTGGCACCCTGCCCAGGATTGGTTCCTGCCTTGTGCCCTGTGTTGGCTGGGATTGGCTCCAGCAGACCCCCGTGACCCTGTGTTCGGATTCAGCGGGTTGGAAAATGGATGGATGGATGGATGTTTTTGATACTATTTGACTTAACATGGTTGTCAAGTTTTGTAGATCATGGAGATATAAAAAAAATCCCAGTTTGATCTCCTTTAAATTAAAAATTGGAGACAAAATGTGGAAAAGTGTTGTTGGGACAGGATACTTTTCAAGGCCCTGTACAATTACAAAGGTAGACAAAACTAATGTGACTGACTGACAGGACAAAAGGACAAATCATTGCATGTTTCTTGACAGTCTTTCAGTTGAAGCTATATTATTTCTATCCATCCATCCATTTTTCCTAAACTGCTTATCCATAGTTGTACATCAACTGGAGTCTATCCCAGAAATCATCAGGTGCAAGACAGGAACAACACCTGGACAGGGTGCCAGTCCATCACAGGACAAATACACAAACACCCACACTAGGGCCAATTTAGCAACGCCAGCTCACCTAACCTGCATGAATTTGGACTTTGGTAGGAAACCAGAGCACCAAGAGGAACATCATGGGGACACAAGGAGAACATCCAAACTCCATGCAGGGAGCACCTGAGACATGAACTCTAGTTTCCTTATTGTCATATTCTTACCATTATTAATCTACATCAAGTAACTCAAATTTCGTTCCTGCAGGGCTGCTGTTTTTACTTCAGCCTGTTTTTTCAATTATAAGTAAATTATTGGGCTACAGATAAATACTTTCTATGTTACTTTTACACTTTACTCAACTGTTCAGATTCAGAATCCTTAAATACTTCTTTTCCCTTTAAAGAAGCAAAGTGGCACAGTGGAAGAGCTGCTGCCTCTCAGTGAAGAGATCATGGGTTTGCGCCCCCGGGTCCTTCCTGTGTGGTAGTGCTTTGAGTAGTGAGAGAAACACTATTTAAATGTAAAGAATTATTATTATTATTAATATTATCATTATTATTGTTATTAGGGCTGGGTATTGGCACTGATGTCCCAGCTCAATTCATTTTTGAATCACAATGTCCCACTTTGATTCAATATTGATTTTAAATTGACTGAATTAGTGTGCACTAATATATTTGAAGTGCTGGCGTTTTTAAAAATTACTTCTCCATGCACAGAGAGCATTAATATAATGTGACAAATTTCAGTAACACTTTATTTGAAGGCTGTCTATCTAGTGACTTCATAACAAATGCATATGCATGGAATGACATGTAAGAAGAAATATGTGATTAGCAATGGACAGTTAATATCAGTACTTGAAAGATGTGGAACAAAATTCACCATAATTTAATTAACATATATATTGCCACATCAGAGTCCACACATATTTTGTGGGTGCTCCTTGTTTTAATACAATGCAATGGCATCCACTTTATAAAACATCTATATCATTTTGTGAATAATATTATTATATAATAACATTGATAATATAATAAATATTGCTTCTTAAATAATAAGTATATTATTCAATAACCTATTTGTGTGTTATGAATCTACATGCAACACCCTTCAATTAAACTGTTAGCCAAATTAATTCCGCTTTGGACATTTAAAATAAACTTGATTTAGTTGAAATTAAAGCTACAGCAGGAAGACTTGTGCCTTTCTATAATTCTACTAGTTACACATATCTTCAGTTGCTCATGTGTAACAGTCACGTTAATCGATTTTTGAAAAAGAACCAGCCATTGTGACTAAAACCTCCATTAATATGAACCATATGGTGCAGCTTATGGAGATATTCATGTCGGCTGCATTGTGCACAAGTTCACTTTGGTATCACTGAAGATTCCAACAGTTGCCCACTTGCTTGGCCGGGTGAGGCACATTGAGAAGACTTGTGATTGATGTAGTCATGCAATAAAACACTCACTGGAAGCAGTAAAAAGGTTTTTGGAACAACAGCCAGTCACCTGAGCAGCTCTGCATACTGTATAGGTAGTGAGGTTGCTCCTGCTGTGACTGGCATGCAGCATGCTTGTCTGCAACATATCCACCACAGGTGCTGAATCAACTCAAGTCAAGAGTCGTTTTTAATGTAGTGATATGTAATTGCCACAAATCTGCTGTCCTGGATTTTCAGCTGTTGCAAGTTTGGGCTACTCTCTCTGCTGACCTGAGAGACTTGGTGCTGCTTTGCTTAAGATCTACATAAAGCCTAGGTACAATAACTTCCTGTATCATTTATGGAAAGCCCTCATTTTCAACAATGATGTAGGGTATCATATCTCTACAGATAAAGACTGCTACAGATTCTGTTATTTTGTGGGCATGAGGTGAATTAAATGGAAGCTTGGAGCTACCCGCCATTTCCAATGTGGCTCTACTCGTTTGTATGATGACTGAGATTATGTTTATGGGTGACGTCAAGGTAAATAAATGAATTCTCAAATTTGTTGTGTTACAACAATACTTAACTTCTGAGCTGCACAGCTTACATATGGCTTTGCTTTTATTCGGTTGTTCTTAACAGATGCACCGTATGAATCTGTAGAAAGTCCACACATCTGATTTAAGTGTCGAAGGCACCGGAGAGTAAAGTGTTTTCCGTTGAAAGCCTTAACAGGTGCATTAGTGACATCTACTGTAAAGATCTACTGTAAATTTAATATATATATTTTTTTTTTATCAGTATGCTGCTGCTGGAGTATGTGAATTTCCCCTTGGGATTAATAAAGTATCTATCTATCTATCTATTAGAGTGGATGCCAAAAATCTAAGATAAGGAAAAATCTGTATATAGTAATTTAGCAGGATAGAGAATCTCAAGATCGATCTTGAGACTTTGAAAATTAGTATCGAATTGTTTAAATGAAAAACAACAATGAATCGGAAAATCAATATTTTTACCTAGGACTAATTATTATTAAGAGTCTTTTTTTTCTACTACAAATGAATGCTGTCATGCAAATAAAAAAAGGTGACAACTGCAGATTTGGTTGCATGTGTACCTTATCTGTCTAATATAAGAAAAGAAACAACTGAAAACTGAAAGGTTTTGAGTTCATATGCAGTCATCTCTTTTGCTATGAAACCACTAAACATCATCTGGTCCACCATATTAACTTCAGAAGTCAAATAATTAGTTGATTAGTGTCCACCTGTGTGCGATTACAGTGTTGCATGATCTGTCACATGATGTCTTTATAAATAGACCTGAATAGTTCTGAAAGTCCCAGAACTCTGTAACATCACTAAGGTAGCAACTTGTAGACCAAGGAGCACTCGAAAAAGGTCAGAGACAAAGTTGTGGAGAAATATACATCAGGGTTAGGTTGTAAAAAAAAAAAAAAAAAAGAAGTATCCCCAACTTTGAATAACCCAACTGAGCACCATTAATCCAATGTATCAAGATGGAAAGAATATGGCACCACCACAAATCTGACAAGAAAAGGCCATCCACCAAAACTCACAGACTAGTCAAGGAGGGCGTAAATCGGAGGTACAACAAAGACACCAAGAATAACACTGAAGGAGCTGCAAAGGTCCACAGCAGAGATGGGAGTATCTGTTGTCACACACGTGCAAGTAGGAGGCAGCTAAAGGGTCTGAGTAATTGTAATAAAACATCCAACCAAGGGGCGGCGGAGTGCGCTGACTGTCTTTCTTGGTTCCCTACAGACCTTTCCTGGGAAATCCTGCAAGTTTCCGGCGCCTCAGAAGACATCACTTTCGGAGCCGGCCCCTTTGCTGATGTCACTTCTGGTCCAGACGACATCACTTCTGGTTCCAGCCCCTTTGATGATGCCATTTCCTCTACGGGCCTTTAAAGCCTCAATCTTTGTCTATTGTAGTCAGTTCTGTTGTGGACTCTGTTTTATGCACATCGTGCTTAAAAACTTAAACTTTTGCAGCCGGGAAAACAATATACAGGTGGCTGCCCCAAATCTTTATGATTTCTACGGTGTATTATTATCACACTGTTCATAGGACCGCTTTAAGCCATACACTCCACAGAGTAGGGCTTTATAAAAGAGTGGCCAGAAAAGCCATTGCTTTAAAGACAAAAATAAGAAAACACATTTGGAGTATGCCGAACACAATGCGGCAGACTCCCCAAATACATAAAAGAAGGTTTTTTGGTCCGATGAGACTTCAACTAAACTTTTTGGCCGTGTTGGGAAGCAACCATGCGTGGTGCAAACCCAAACACTTCCCATACCCCTGTGAACAACATTCCCATAGTGAAGCATGGTTACGGCAGCATCATGTCTTAAGGATGTTTTTCATTGACAGGAATGAGAAAACTGGTTAGAATCGAATGAAAGATGGATGGCACTAAATACAGGGCAATTCTTGAGGAAAAACTGTTTCAGTCTGCTGCAGATTTGAGACTGGGATGAAGGCTTACCTTCCAGCAGGACAATGATTATAAACATACAGCTAAAGCTACACTGGAGTGGTTTAAAGGGAACCATTTAAATGTCTTTACAATGGCCTAGTCAAAGCCCAGACATCAACCTAATAGAGAATCTGTGGCACGACTCTGAAGATTGCTGTATACCAGCACAATCCATCCAACTTGAAAGAACTGGAGCAGTTCTGCCTTGAGAAACTGGGCAAAAATCCCAGTGGCTATATGTGCATTAGAGACTAGCAGCTGTAATTGCAGCAAAAGGGGGCCCCTAGGAAGTATCAGCTTTGAGGGGTGAATACCTATGCACACTCATGATTTCTGTTTTTTTGTCTTCATTATTGCTGCAAATTATTATTTTGCACCTTCAAAGTGGTAGGCATGTTGTGTAAATCAAAGGTGCCAACCCCTCAAAAACACGTACCTATTGTATATCGTGCCTCTTATGGTGCCTTTAATATCTTTCTGTTTATATATTAATCTATCTGTCATATATATAGTACCAGGTTGAAATATGACACAGACTGAGGGGGATGAATACTTTCACAGTTACTATTTTAGAATTTAAATGACATGTTTCACTAGTAGTAACTATTGGTCTATAATTTTGAATTGAGACCCTCTTCAACTTTAAGGCTGGTAAATAGTTACATACAGTAGAGAAATATTCTCTTGCATTTATCACTAGACACAGTTACGTCTTTCACCAGTGCTTTTCCTAATAATCTAACAGTGGAAGCTGACTCAAGTGTATTGATTTTTTGTCAATAATTATCACTGTAGACAGCAATACAGTATATCTTATCCAGAGCAGAATCATTCATTTACAGTTACAAAGAAATGTGTTTTAACCTTCTGATATGCCATCTGTGAAGTGTTAATGTGAAGGTTATGTATTACTGGTTTCCCTGGTGTTGTGCCAAGCCTCAGATGGCAATAAGAATTATAAGAAGGATAGAGTCCTTAAAAAAATTCTTACAGATATCTCTCTTTAATAAGGCTTGGCTTTATATTTCTGTTTAATCTTTAAAAAAAAGTGTGAGTTTCATTATTTCATTTTATCTTTATGATGTTAAAGATTTTTGGTAGCTGGCATTTTTACAATTAAGTACATCTGACAGCAGGTCTAATGAAAGAAATCAGTAGCATTTTGTGATACTTTGGCAAGCATATTCATTGATATAAAGTGGTAGTAACATCAGTAGCCAGCTATATTTTCATTCATCCATCTATTCACTGAACCTTCTTTATCAAATCTTTAACTTAAGAAATCTAAAGCATATCCTGTCAGGACTGAGTGCAATGAAGGGTCCAAACTATTGCAGGACACACACACACACACACACACACACACACAATCAAACAGGGCAAGATTTACCAATTAACCTAGCATGTATTATCTTTAGGATGCTGGAGAAAACTCTACACAGATATGTACAGGCACACCTGAAATAGCTTTAAATGAACCCGAAGGCACACCTTTCAAACTGTAAGAGAAATGGTAAAAACAAAACAAACCAATACGGCATGTGACTATGGCTTACCTGTGCAGGTGAGTATGCTTCTCTCCAGGTGTGAATGAGTTTACAGAACATGCTATAGGGGCCACATTTCGAAATCTTCCTCAACTTTCCATACATGGAGAGTTCAGCATAAGTCATACCCATGTCAGCCTATGGTAAAAGGAAAAGGGGATCAGTCACAGAAATTGTCATTTCTCCATTTCCAGTGGAATATTTAGTCATGTGACCAACCACATGAAAGACTGATTTTTTAGATACTGGGTCATGGAGAGGGAAAAAGCAAACAAGAAAAAATAAATAAATAAAAATATACTTTATCATATGATAAAACGCAAGACGATACAAAAAAATCAGTTTTGCCACATATTCTGGTTGAAAAGAGGACCAGAATCTACCCTCTGCCTTTCATTAACTCTGAACTGCTTTTTTTTCCATAGGGCCTCTAAGGTTACAAAGGCCATTGACACAATGGTGGGGAAAAAATGCTTTCATCAGACTTGCATAGCAACTGAAATAATGTCACCAGTTCTGAATTTCACAGTCTAAACTAAATCTGAGCATACAGTATATACTGTAAGAAGCTGAAGCATTCAAACTTCAGTGAAGGATACAATGCATCTAGTTCAGCTTGACATGCCCAACTTGTAGTATTTTCACAGAAATCCACTGGCCAGACATATTTAATAAAAGCTTTAAGAAACAGGTCTGCATGCATAGGAAGTAAGTATATATAATTACCACAAATTAGCCACCTACATGCTATCAGGGTTCTCAGGAAGATGTTCATCAGAAACAGGTTCAAAAAGGTGATGAGTCATGCAGTATGGTAGAGAAACACCATAGTGTCAGACTGTACATCATTATGCAACAGCAAAGTTTTGAAACAAACTTCATAAAAATAAATTTTGTAACAAAACAAACATTGTACACATTGTGCCTAACTGGATTGTGTTGTTTCAAGCACATATTAGAGCAGTCCCAAAAAATAGTGTATCCCCCCACCTTAATGAGCATTCTGTAAACCAAGTAGAATGCTCTTTCAGCACACATTCATGAACAGCAGCAGAGGGAGAAATAAACCTAATACTTTTTAAAAAATATCTCACCCTACACTCATTTGTTGCATAAAAGTATGAGAGATAGCCTGGGTCATGCAGGACATAATTTTAATGCGTCATACAGGACTGAAGTTGGTTTTGTACACACAATGTCACCCAATGCAACTCTAGATAAAATTTTTATTCCTCACCAACACTTTTTCTAGTGAACACAGCCAAAACACACAATCATAAACAGAATATTATTTTGTTCCTTACACCATCCTGATGATGATTTTCTGCTACCCTCCCGAATAAGGTGAGGTTGAGCAGTTCCTTATATCTCAGACCCAGAAGAACTTGCAATGCTAGGACATGGTCTTTTGGAAGC
Organism: Polypterus bichir lapradei; assembly: GCA_026402145.1. Classification (NCBI taxonomy): domain Eukaryota; kingdom Metazoa; phylum Chordata; class Cladistia; order Polypteriformes; family Polypteridae; genus Polypterus; species Polypterus bichir. The sequence continues at coordinate 2,415,451 of JANRMT010062853.1, read as the reverse complement.
ACTTCTGGGTCAGGCAATAGTCCTATGAAGCAGGGATTGTAAACAGCATCCCCTGGTGACACCCACAGAACCCAACAGGGCTGTACTCCAGTTCCCAGCATGCCCCGTGAGTATCCAAATGGCTATTGAAGCAAGCCCAGGTAATCAGTCATCTGGTGTATTGAGGGAGAAAATATTCAACAGTCATCAAGTACCACTGTCCTTCCATTGTCCCGGCCTCCTGTCCATGTAAAAGGGTTCTTGTTCAATTACGGCTAAGATGCTAAGCCATGTATGCCATCCACTACAAAATATAACACTGATCCCTCTGAAGACTGCATCACATGCCTAATTTGCACACACAATTAGCCATATGCCAGCTTAGATCTCAAAACAAGCCTTAAAGGATCACTTCTCCATCATTCTCATGTAAGAATGAGAATCCATTAAAGATTTATTACTGTTTACAAAGCATTTTAAAGAAGAAAGAAAAAAATGAGAAGCTGCACCTAGGACCATGACTTGAAACAATGGAACAAGTCAGCCCCACGCCACTGCCAATGTGTGACCCAAGATTAAAACTATGCGCATGTAGTGATCTATAGTTCATTTACTTACTGCTAGTTGGTGGCCACTTATTGCATTTTGTATGTGGTATCCGTTCTATCTGTGTTTTTTGTTGTTTGAGACATGGTGGCACAGTGGTTAGCACTGCTTCCTTTCAGCTCAGATCACATTTTTGGCCACAATATTGGGTCCAGCATAGCAACCCTTAAAGGACCATTTCACCATTATAATTCACTCAAAACTAGTTCAGTTTCTCCTTCCCCATTGACTTCAATGCAATTCGTGGAGTTCGACGAAATTCACAAACATTTCCATGGTTTAGCTAAACTCACGGCGAAGCAAACTTCATGATGTTCACTCATTACTAGTGGAGAGCTAATTAAAAAACAGAGTGCCCGGAAAAGACTTACAAACTCTTCCTTGCAATTTATAATTCTGTGCTGCATAGCTTTGGCATATGTGCCAAGGAAGGATGGCAATTAGCAGCAATAAATACTTATTCTGGGGTTTGAAACAAACATTGTCTTTTCGTGTTATATATAGTGCCTTGGGAAGTACCCATTTTCTATTAATTATTTCACATTTTGCAATGTTGCAAAGTCAGATTAAAACATATTTAAATGGGATTTTTTTATTTCTGTGGATGTAGTTATCTATAATGTTACAATGAAATTTTTAGTTATCTTCAGAAAAAAAAAAATTGTTAATTGCTTAATTGTTAAGTATTCACCCCTTTCGTTTTAACAACCTAAATTGGGTGATATATTTAATTTTAAGAGATCCTTCTGAATGCATTAATAAGATACATTAGTGTTCATTTGGACTCTTGATTACACAGTAAATATCACTGACTTTGTGAGGTCTGACAAGTAAAATAGCAGATCAAATAACTCATACTGTTATGTAGACCAAGGGGTTGTCTGTGGAACTTCAAGATGACGTTTTTAGGAAGAAAAAAAAAGCTGAGATGACAAAGATATGGCAAACTTTGAACTCCCATAAGACCACAATGAAATGTATTCAGACAAAGTGAAAATACGGCACAGACATTACATTACCAAGATCAGGCCATTCTAGCAAACTGGGCAACCAGACAAGCAAAGTAGTTATCAGAGAAGATGCCAAGAGGCCAGCTACAATAAGAGAAACTGTCCAGACATCAACAATTTCTTCAGTATTTAACAGATGCCGCCTCTTAGGGAGAGTATCTAAAGAAAAGCCACTTCTGAGAAAGGTCAACATTAATTTCTGAAATGAGAAATCTGAAAGCTTTTTGGAAGAACATTTTGGAAAGCAAATTACTATGTTTGCCTCAAACAAAATAAGGTTTAGCACACTTGGTTAAGCGTGGTGGAGGCAGCATCCCAATGTTTCAGCAGGAGGTACTGGAAAGCTTTTTTCATCAATGGCAACATAGATTGAGCCATATATTGGAAAATACTTAGAAAATCTGTTTTAGTTCACCAAAGACATGTGGGGTGAAAATACATTTTACAGCAGGAGAACAACTCAAAGCACATGACAAAAATGAATAAGAAATGACTTGAAGATGCAAAGTAGTTTGCACTACCAGAGCCCAGTCTAGAAATAAATTATGTTGCATAACCTGAAAAATTCTGTCCACTCTGCATCTAATTTGGCAGAGTTGGAGAGAATTTGCGTTAAAGGATTGGGGAATGGTTGGGTAAAATTGTGAGTACTTTTGTTAATGAAATAAAGTTCTTCACTCTGAAGGAATTAAAGTTCTTAAATAAATCTATCAATCAATTAATTGTGTTAATGAAGGAAGAAAAAAATGATTAAAATATGTTTAAATGTAGAGGTTTTACAGGAACAAACATGAAGAAATTCCAAGAGATAAATACTTTCTGAAGGCACTACAGAAAGAACTTTTCTCAGTTATAAAAACAGATGGTCGCTGCAAATTGAATCAAGCAGAAGTTGTTTTCGTTGTACAGCCATCATGACTGATGTGAAGTAATTTAGTGACTGTATTTTTCCCTTGAAGTGATCTTCTGTAGGTTGCATAAATGGCTAATGCAAACTACCCATCTAACAGATATACTGATATAGACATGAGTTTTACAGACAACAAAGATGCAATCGTAAACTAGGTTTAATCATTATTCACATCCTATAACAGTAGTACTAGGGTGTTGTACTGTGTTAGCCATTATGAATGTAGAGAAAAGCCAAGCAAAATGACACCTTTTATTGGCTAACTAAAAAGATTACAGGCCTGAGTTGCCTCGAAAGCTTGCATATTGTAATCTTTTTAGTTAGCCAATAAAAGGTGTCATTTTGCTTGGCTTTTCTCTACATTCATAATGGCTAACACGGTACAACACCCTAGTACTACTGTTATAGGATGTGAATAATGATTAAACCTAGTTTACGATTGCATCTTTGTTGTCTGCAACAACATGCTCACAGCCATCTTGTTAAATTTATTAGATAATAATTTAGTCACATGTTTTATATGGAGCTATTTAATATTTTTAGAATAAAGTTGTCACAGATTAATTGTTTTTGGTATAGTGGGCTGTCACAGGAATATCTCCTAAGGTTTTTGCATTGTTTTGATAATTTAGATGGTTTTGCATTGTGACTCAAGCTTAATATGTCAGCTCACAGCATTGTCTTATAAAGTACCTATAAAAAGGATTCACCCCTATTGAAGTTTTCACTTTATGACTATTAACTTAGACCACATTTGCTGAGTCTTTTTCTGTTTCTTAATATCAAAAAAGCCAAATTAAATTCATTGTGATTCAATTTTGTATAACAATAAAATGTAAAAACTTGCATGGGGTGAATATATTTTTGCCAGCTAAAACATTGTGCACACAGAAGTAGTGAACATGGCCAGGAATGATGATGTTAAGAGCTACATGTCTGTTAGGAGCTGCCAATGATCATAGTGACCTTTTGTACTGTCTCACCAACACAGTATGAATGTTTTGCCAGTTATATGAACAACAGACAGAGTTCAAATGAGGCCAAATATTTTGGCAATTGTGAGTGTGTGGTCAGCCTGATGACATATGTTTAGTTTAGATGAAGCAACCAGACCAGTTTTAAGACTAGGTTAAATAGACTCTCTGTCAATGTACGGAGACCATTGTTTAAGAGTAAGTAATCATCAAAATTGTATCAATTCTTACCCTTTCATTACCCAAAAATCACTAGCAAGCAATAAACAACAAAACCAAATACTAGTAAACCAGTGTACTTTGATAAACAAAGCAGTTAGTAAAAATCAATCACTTGGCAAAACATTCCAGTGCCCCACATTTGCATATGTTAAGAAAATGATGCTAAATATAAAAACAAATAAAAACAAATGTATAAAACAATCATTTTTTCCACTCCTGCCACTCCAAATAAATTTAAAAGGTAAACCAAAAACACTACTTACCAAAAACATTAAACTGATAACACAGTCTGAAGTGCAACAATCAGTAACAAGTGTAGATTAAAAACTGCTGCTGGTGAATACTGTTCATGAATTTATTAGAATGTACCTAAATGATAAAATAGAAGTAATCCCATTTACGAAGAAACCAAAACATTCTCACTGAATGTCTGTCGAGAACCCACTGCAAGCTGTGCTACATTGTCTGAAGTAAATTTAGGTGGCTACTTTATTAGCAGTTGTGACAACAGAATGATATTTGCAGGAATGAATCCTTGAAGGTTGTCATGCCCACTGAAAGTGTTTTGAGAGGCTCAAAGAACAATCTCACATAATACCTAGCACCTAATGAATACTTTTTACTAGCTTCTGAGATGCACAGGGCTATGGAATCAGAGTCCTACAGTCGGCAGCAAACATTGGGTTACTACTGTCGGTGTTGTAATATAATGTGTTAAAATTTCCAATTTCATATATACTAATTCAAATAAAATATTTTTTTCTTCTGGGCATTTGATAAAAGTTAAAATCTTGTAAGTTTTGTCTTTTCTTTAATGTTATTCAATGTTTGTAACTTCTTTAAAAGAATAATATAAAAAAGACACACTGGCATCACTACAGTCTTTTAAATCCAAACTTTAACAGGCAGTGATGAAATGCTTTGTATCTTGTATGTTGTGTGCTTTCAGTCAAGTCACAGTAAATATACTGTACTGCACTATAATTAAACCCCTTAAGTCTCCGGCTGTTTCCTAAACATTCTTATGTATTTCATCTTCTTTATTCTTGGTTATACTTTTGTTGGATGACTGCTGATAGGTGCAACTTTTTAGGTACAGGAGTCTTTTTTGAAAGCTAGTTCATTTCCTTGCTATGATACAATGATGTCCAGTCTGACTCTGCATTGTTTTTCTACAGGTTGCCAAGTGTATTGTAAAAAGCAGGATGTAAAAAGGGAGGCTGCCATGGAACTGACAAGTCCTACAGATTAGCTATCGGTCAAGGTCACCTAACCAGTTTTTGTTTCAGTAGCTCGCTGTGAAAAAGCTGTTCTGCTGAATAAAGACTAACTGACCTTGTTATGCCAAAGCTTAACATCTTCTAGGAATTAATGAGTACAGCCACTCTATTGTACCTCATCAGTCTGCAGAATCTGCCCATCAGCCAGGGGTTCCAGTTCTGCTGTTGGAGGAGCGGACAGGATACTAGAAAGGAAGACAAATTTGTTTTTTCTCCATTGTAAAAAGGCAGCCAGCTTTGACACAGAAAATAATTTTCTTAAAACTAGATTACAGCAAATAAAAATAAAACAAATGACATAAAGTACACTGATTTAATTTCAGAAATTTTAAAAATAAAACTTGAACAAAAAAAGTTTTTCATCATAAATTAGTCAAATGGACTCTTTCACATATTTTCTTTTGTTTTGTATTTAGTTTGAACATTTTCTACCAACATTGTAATGAGGGCCTTCAACCTTGTACGCAACACGCCTAAAATAGGCCCCGCCCCCACAACCCTAAAATTAATTAAATGAGTTTGAGAATGTTAAGATACCTTTAATAAATATGAAACATAAAAAATTGATTATTTTTTAATGTAAATGTCAATGGAAACCATGATAAGTGGCACAGTAAGATGATGACGGATAGTCCTAGAAAACATGGCTTTACATCTCATTCCATTCACTTGCTTTGTGGAATTTGCATATTCTCGAAATGTCTCCATTAGTTGTTCTCCACAAACAAATTAAATATACGAGTTCTAGGTTAATTAGTTGATCTAAACTGGCCCAATATTTGTACATGTGCCCTGTGATGGACTGGGACCTTACCCAGGAATGGTTCCACCCGGACAAGGATTTGGCTAACTTTTACCTTTAAAGGACATTAGCAGTTTTGAAATATAAAGAATGAATGGATATTTCTGCAATGAATGCCCTTCAAGGATGGTTTAATATATGGTTACTTGTTTTTTACAGCTGAGATATTGTTAGAGTACTTGATTTGCTGCAGATGATACCGGTGTTCTTGTTGTTTAAAGTCCAGCTCCTCAGCCACTGTACCACACAATATGAGGACAGACCTTTGGACTTTTTGATTGCTTGGCATGCTTGCTTTCTTATTGTAACAAGCTTATTTATTGGCACTCTTGTAGTGATGGAAAAAAAAATTAAGAATTTTGAAGGAAACTTTCCACTGTAACTTTCCATGTAATAAATAACAACTAGCTTGCTTGCTCTGTTCATGTGTAACAGGACAGAACCAGCTAAAAGAGGAACTTGAGGTATCCTGAACAAGCACAGTAACCACAGGTTGGGGTCTGCAAAGACAAAGATACATTTTTACCATAGCCCAGAGTTAGGGGTTAGAATGATGGTTGGTAGAAGGTTTGAGAACATAGCTTGGATTTGTTCAGAGGCACAAGGCCTCGACTTGACAGAGGAGTGGGTCTCCAAACTATGGCACCCCACTGGTCCAAGACAGACAGGATCTCCAAAAGCTCAGTTTCTCTCTTTCATTCCATCACTTCCAACGAGAGTCCATGCTCTATCAAAGATCAGTCAGCTCATAAGCACACATTGAGTGTCTATAGACTCCTAGCAAGAAGAGCTGTAATCCATCCACGTTGTAATATTAGTTGCTTTGCTTCTCCTTTGGACACATTTGGACCTTAGGGCAGAGAATGTTAATTTATAATTCAGTGAATAAAATGTAAACCTGCTCCCCTGGTTGCCTTGTACTCTCTCTCATCTAAATTACCTCAAAATCTAGAGGCACGAGAAGGGAGGAAGGAAGTATTTTAACCATAGGTGTAGTTAACCATGACAGACACCACAAGTGTAACAGCAGACTGTAGCTGCATCTCCATGATAGTGTGGCAAGTGTAAATGCATTAGAGCAAGACAAAAATGCTTAAGATGTTCAGTACTTTATAATGAAGAGTCATAAAGTGACGATAAGCAGTACAATATCCTCATGCCACCTTCCCACACACCTGCTTCTAAAAAGAAAACTGATTTACTGCCAAATTACCAGAACAAACTAGATCATGGAGGATCTACCATGGTCATCTTTTTAAAGTATATCATCACTGCAGAACATTAAGTGTCAAGCCCTACTGAAAAACAAAAGCACAAACAATGACAAATATACAAAAGTCAAACATTTAACAAAAAGGACACAAAGAAAATGTCACAGCAAAGTCAGCAGTACTGATTTGTCATTAAGCAGTAACTTACTGTTACCATGAAGGAAAACATTGCTAATATCTCTTTTATTGAATTGCAATTGTCTGATTCTTTCTTGCAACCAATTTAGATAAAATGTGCACCAGATGTGAGGTAATCAACATTCCTTACATACTGTATGTGTATATGCCTGTACAGTAGATCAATGAATTCAGTGCAGTTCTGGAGGGTCGCAGTGGCTGCAAGTTTTTGTTCTTACCTAGTTGCTTGATTTGAAGTCAGTTATTACCCTAGCAACATTTTAATGCTTCATTTTAGTTAACTGCCCTTTTAAGATTCAATTCTCTTAATTACTTTCTTTCATCTTAAACAACTGCAATGTTGTTTTTTAATTGCTTTTAGTCTTTTTAGGTAGCTGGCAATTAACAATGAGATAAAAATGATAAACAATTCACAAATTAACTTGGTTTCATGGTATGTGTGTCCATCACAAAGTATTTGTTTGAATAAAATATTTGGAAAGAAAAAGTAAACGGCTGAGACTTACTACTCTGCTCTGGGCCACAAGTTAGTTGCAGGATATCCTTTGGAAAAAAAAAATCTACAATCTAAGAATGAGTTGCCATAAAAGAATGAAAACTATAGAGCTAAATAACAAGTTCTGTTATCAGCCATGACTAGCTTCTAATTTGTTCTTATTGGAACAAGAGCATGCAGCCACTGTGCCCGCCAGGACAAAACTCTTTGGAAACATGTCTCAAAGCAATAGTGCATGATATCCAATTCTTACTGATAAATGAGTGCATCAGCAGTAAATACAGATAGTAGAACATATTCACCAAACTACTATCACAGTGTGTTGTGTTACATACATTTTTTTTGCATGATTAACAAAATACTTTACATTTAGATGGACTATATAATAACTATTATCATTAAAAAACAAGTAAAACAAAATGCAAAACTGACCAATCCAGCTCTGAACACTATAAACCATTAATCGCTATGTCACTTAAAATGGCTTTGCAGCCCAATATGTGCTACTTTTGCTAATTTTCCACATTATAGATAAGTTTGCCTTTCATTTTAATACAAATGTGAACTAATTAGGGACAGTATGGTGGCAGTATAGATAGTGCTACTGCTTTTCAGCTCCAGAGTACAAGTTGAATTCCCAGGCTGCGTATCACCTGTGAGTCTGGAGTTAGGCAGATCCCAGAGTGGGATTCAATGTTGTGTTTGCACATTCTTCCTGTGTCTGCAATTGTTTTTCCTACACATCAAAATACATGAGTGCGAGATTTAATATGAACTCTAAACTAGCCGATTGTAAGTCTATGCATAACTGAGCCTTGCAATGGATTGTTTTAAACATTTTTAGCAAGAATACTCCAGAATGTTTCTGTTTTTTAGAGATGAAGGGATAGATTGGAGTGTATGGTAACAACATTGATAACCTGACAATATTTTTTTTTAAATATTGAATAAATTATAAAAAATGCAACTACAACAACAGTTATCAAAGCCTTCTGCTGGCTTTCGGTTGCAATTCCTTAACATTACAGTGTCAATCAGCTTTACCACTCATCATTTTAGAGCTTCTTCTCTAAACCTATAAGCCAAAGCATACTTGAAGAGACAACTTGGCAACAAACAAGAAACTTAACTGTTTTTCCCTCTTGGACCAGAGATACTGTACTCGTTCTAATGATGCTAATATGCTGCTTTCCTGTGACTTGCTAGCTGTTTTCTTCAAGTTAAGCCAGCATTAAACATCAAACTGTCCTATTGCCCAGGTGTCTGGATGGACGTATCAGGCACCGTTGTGCAATTATCATTCAAACTGATTTGCTTTTTTTTTGCACATCCAACACTTAAAACAGTTTGTATGCAAAGGTAACTGCTCATTGTAACATTTTGTTCTGAAATTTGGACATGTCCACACAACTGTCATTTTAGCAGTAATATACTATGCACCAAAATGTATATTCTTCCATAGCTGGGCTGCAATTGGGGCTCAATGTGTGGAAAAACACAAACCATTATCTCTGAATAGTATGGGTTGGCAAAATCGGACCTGCTAAACTTTTTTGAGTGGTTTACTGCTACTTTTTTGCATCAGATATTAAAACTCCTCCACCAGGCCTTACTACCCTCACTACTTACTGAGTATCACAACCCTAATCAGCAGCCTCACCGTTATAGGAAGCAGGTTTATTCTTCTTCTTCTTCTTTCGGCTGCTCCAGTTAGGGGTTGCCACAACGGATCATCTGTCTGCATATGGATTTGGCAAAATTTTACACCGGATGCCCTTCCTGATGTAACCCTCCCCATTTATCTGGGCTTGGGACCGGCACGATGAAACACACTGGTTTGTGCATCCTCTGTGGCTGGGTTATGGGAAGTAGGTTTATTAAGCAGTGTATACAAGAGATCATGGAGGAGATGTGCCTGGAGAACCAAACCTATTCCAGTTGATGAGTTTATTATCTAGAGCAGTTTCTAGAGAAGTGGAAGAAATGGATGACAGTATTTTGCAACGGTTTTACTAATACCCAGAAGTTTTTTTTTATATTATTATATCACTCAGGATGAAAATACCAAATATAGTGGACATTGCACAGCTGCCTGTGTTTACTTGGGGAAGTGAGTAATCATTCCAAGTCACTGAGGAGCTAACTGCACTCCACAGCTTGAAAAGCAGTCTCAAGGAGGTCATGACAGTTTTCGTATCTACTGTAAATTTTATCTGCTCATGTGACCTTAATCACAGGCAGTTTCAAAGTCCGTTGGATGAAGCTGATACATGGTATGATGATGTAATCTACAAAACCAAAGCAAGTCAGATGGCTCAATCAAAGCACAGTGCTGAAGACATTTTTGACTTGTGCTCTGAAATCAATGCATTCGTGACTGTAAATGGAGGAAATATCTGACAGTATACAGATTTGGAAGATAGCTTTTCTGACTGATCCCATACAAAATATTAATGACCCTAATAACCAGATTGTAGGGCAAGGGGAAGCTTATTTGTGACTTTTGCAGCTGTGTGAAGGGATTTTAAATGTCATTATAGCTGTTTAAAACAGCTGAAAAGAAACCACATCACTTTCCCAAAGCACTCCTGACTAGGGTTGTGCAGTATAACGGTACTGGAAAATTACACAAAAACACACATTTTAAAATGGTATGGTACTAGCATTTTGAGATTTTCGGTACCAGAAGTAAACGTCAGCTTTCTTCTCAAGACTTAATGGCAAGGAAGCTATTATGTCCTTCAAGTGAACTAACACCAGTCTTTCAAAGGTCTTCATTTCCACAGATGTCACAGCAACAGGCCTGTAGTCATTCAGTTCTGTCATTCTGGATTTTTTGGGGACTGGTATGATAGTGGCTTGTTTGAAGCATAAGGGAACTTCACACAGCACTAATAATTTGTTGAAAATCTGAGTGAAAGACAAGGGCCAGTATGATCAGCTCAGATTTTTAAGCAGGAGGGTGACACCCCACCCAGACCTGTTGCTTTCTTAGTGTGTTATCCTTTGAAAAGCAGACACGCATCCTCTTCAGAGATATTTAATGCAGGTTGAATCGGAGAGTGTGTGTGTGGGCGGGGGGTTTTGGGGGTGGAGTCATATAAGCCTGTACATTGATAGGGCTGCAGATAATGTCCATTGTATTCTGGGGCTTATCAAACCTGCAGTAAAAAGCATTCAATTCGTCAGCCAGCTGGCAATTTACTGCAATATGGCGGGGGTTTGGGGGGTATATGGTTTCCTGTAATTTGGAATATTTTGTAGCCCTTTCCACATTGATGCAGGGTCATTGGCAAAAACTAATTTTTCAGCTTTTCAGAATAACTCTTTTTAGCCAGTCTGATTTCTTTTGTCAGTGTGTTCCCTGCCTGTCTAAAGAGTGTTCTATCCCCACTTCTATAGACAGCTTCCTTAGCTTGACGAAGCTGCTCAAGTTTGCAGTAACACATGGTTTACTATTGTTAAATTGTAACCACGTGTTGGTGAAAACACACATATCTTCACAAATGCAAACATAAGATGTTACTGTGTCAGCCAGCTCATCTAAGTTAGCAGAAGTATCTTCAAAGACACCCTAGTCCGTACAGTCAATGCAGGCTTGCAGCTTCAACTCTGATTCAATAGCCCACCTTCTTACTGTTTTACTCACGGGTTTAGCAAATTTGAATTTACCCCAGTAGGTAGGGAGCAAATGAATCAAACAGTGATCAGAGAAACCCAAAGCTGCAAGGGGGACAGGGCAATAAACATACTTTAACATTATATAGCAATGATCCAGTGTGTTAATGTCTCTGGTAGCACACTTTATTTGCTGTATAAATATGGGAAGTTCCTGGCTGAGATTTGCCTTATTAAAATCCCCTACAGTAATCAGAAGGGAGTTTGGATCAGGCAGTTTTTGTAGCGCCGCACTGACACACGCATGAGGTGGAACATAGACACTAACCAGCATAAATGAGGAAAACTCCCGTGGTGAATAAAAAGGTCTACAGTTAACAAAAAGCATTTCTAAGTCAGGGCAGCACAGTTTACTTAACACCGTGACATCAGTACATCAACCATCACTGATATAAAAGCAGATTCCACCTCCTTTTCTTTTTCCTGATGTCTCCAATGCACAATGTGGTCTATAAAGTTGAAAGCTGGGCAGGTGTAATTCTCAGTCGGGATTTATTTAACCAGATATACACAGAGCAGAACAAAGTGAAAAGTCCTTGTGAGTTCTGTTGAGGAATAACAGTTCATCCATTTTATGGACTAGAGAGTGGAGGTTCACTAGATGAAAACTGTTCAAAAACCCCGCTGTCTTTGTCTAACGAGTGTACCAGCGCGCTTCTCCAATTTGCGATGCCTGTGTCTGCGTCTGCTGTTGACAACTGCTGCTCAACCAGATAAGATATCCAGAACATTCTTAATTGTGAAAAATCCGGTGTCAAATCACACAAAGTGAATTGCCGAATATTCAACAATTCTTTATGGGTATACTTGATTATAGTTGAACACCAAATGACAGGACAAATAAACAAAAACAGACAAAATACTTGAGGGCACTGAACCAAGGCTGCCATTTGCAGTGCCATACCATATAATAGTAGCATTCAATGGAATAGTTCAGTGACTTGAACTGGTAAGTCCATAGATGCACCTGAATAATACCCCATGCATACATTTTTTAACTTACATTTTTTTCATTTAAAACCATCCATCCATCCATCCATTTTCCAACCCGCTGAATCCAAACACAGGGTCATGGGGGTCTGCTGGAGCCAATCCCAGCCAACACAGGGCACAAGGCAGGAACCAATCCCGGGCAGGGTGCCAACCCACCGCAGGATCATTTAAAACCAGGGACTGTAATTAATGTAACACTATACAATATGTAAATTCAAATAATGGCATCCATGTAATTGTAAATTTTTTTCAACATTCAAACACATTATATGTTTGTAGAAAGTCATACTTTCTTTGGTATGAGTTACTGGTTACAGTATGCGTTTGACAGATCCATGTCTAAAATACTAACATAAGATGGTTACATTAAATTTAGGGCTCATAGTTTCATTATTTAAAGCAGCCATTCCTAAAGGAAAAAATGCAGTTATCTTCAAACAAATTAAAAAACACAGTTCTAGCCTATTTATTTACTTAGACGTGTATATTGTAAACAGCACCTCCAAGTGGGCATTTCAACTAGAATTTAAAATGACAAAAGTCAAAAGAATCAAAAATTAAAGATGACCAAAATGAGCAGCTCAAAATTTCGAGTAAATAAATAAATACATACATAACTGATACTTCATTAGGCCTGACTATATTTTTTCCTGGAATTCTTTACAGACTGACACCAGGAAATATCCATTTACACAAACAGTCATGGGGATCTAGACAAACCACCGAGTCATGAAGCTAAAGAGGAAAATTTGACTGTTCAATAAGAATCTGAATGGCATACGACTAAGCCACTGGCTGACCAAACAAGCTTGATGGACTGAATGTTTTCTTCTCATTTGTCAGACTTTATGTTCTTATCAGACAGAGTGTCTCAATTACTCATCCACCTCCATTGGCTAACTAAACAATATTCCTCTTTCTTTCTAAAATTTTCCTGACTACACTATTTACTTGCCTGTGTGTCTATTTTCCTTTTCACCTCCAAACTGTAGACTTCGCATCTGGGCCTTTAAATTCCAAACCGAGATAAATCTGGGTGTTTCTACAATCATTTGTGAGGTCAGGGATGCCCCTAAAAAATGTTAAAGATCTGGTGGCCTGCTGAAGCACTACACCATGAGTTTCCCTCTCTCAGTTAAAGTTACAAAAGAAATTCATATTTTTAGGCTATGCACCTTCTGCACTGGGCAGCAGAGTCCCAGCTTTACTTACCTTTCCAGATAGTTTTAATCTGACTTGCTAACAGTCTTTGATGACTGGTATCTTTCGTAGTAACTTCCTTTAGAGATTATGGGCAGCTACATACAGTGCTTACTGCACAATGACAGCCAATAGAATTTGAATTAGTTCTTTATTCCATAATTTGGATTATTCCTCTTTAAATGGCCCCTCTCCAGCCCCTTATCTGTTCAGGGTCAACTTGATTCTCCTTCTGTGCAAGCAACCGTTTACTAAGTAGGCAACCTTTCACTTATACACTACACACATACAAACTGACTGTCCTAAACCATAACATTAAACAATATTCTCAAGCTATCGTAATCTAACCATATTAAAGTTGTACTGCTCATCAGATTTTGAACTATTGGATACTCCAGTACAAAATGGCAATTTCTCCAGCAGTAGCAAATTTCCTGTAAGAACATACTTAGTGCTCACCTGCGTAGTACACTGAGGTTGAAGTTCTCGATGCAATACTGAATGAAGCTTCTCAGATCTGTCTTACTGATGCCACCTATAGGATTGATATCTGCACTGGAGCAATCATACTTCGTCAGATATCCTCTAAGGCTGAAACAAAATGGATTGAGAATCAGGAAAAGCCATTAATAGCCTCCAAAACAACTGGAAGTCACACATTGGCAAATATTTAATTATTCTAAAATACTCTGGCACACAGCATATAAAAACTGAAACAGTATGAGAGCATAAATAAAGAAGTTTTAGGGGAATATTATTTTTCCAAGCTGCGGTGCTTGCTATGAGTACTGTGTATACTGAAGTCTCCCTTCATTTGTCTGTATTTACTCTTGGAAGTAAATACATGTTGGAGCTGTATGATGTGAAAGGTTAGTTAATTGTTAAGCAGACAATGAAAATATAAGGTCTAGCAGCATCTTTCAGAGATGACATTCAAACTAGTCTTATCCAAAGACCTTGTTGGGTGATGGGACAAATGTGACATTCCTGGATACAGACCATATAACATAATGTAACAATTCAAGAAATTTTAGGGGAAACCACTGAATTCTCTCTGTTTTTCTTTTATGTGGTTTCATTTAAAGCTTACTCCTGGCCTTGTCACTTTGAGGATTTCAAACTAGGAACCAGCCCTTTGTCAAGGGGTAAAAAACAAAAAAACAAAATGGCATTTACAGAAGTCAATTGTAAGTCATGTACTGTAGACATATAATGCAAACCAGCAGACCTACAAATGGAGGTTTAGATACAATTTACAAACAAGATTGTTTAAAAACTCTATCTGATATGAATTTATGAAACAAATACTGTAAAAGCAGATTTAAGCATGTCCTCTGTATCTGTAAAACAGTCACCCAGGAAGTGAATATTAGAATATAAATATCTGCACAGGTGGACAGACAGCCCCTTAACACAGAGATGTTCTGCTAATCTAAAATCTTTCTTACTTCTGGTGCTTTCACATTCAGCACATAAATGATTATACATTCATCCATGCCTTTATTAACTGATCCCAATCATTGTACTACAGTGAGGTGGGGGTCGCAAGGTCAGAGATTGTTCAGGCTTACACTTCAGGCAAATATACTCACATACCTACACTCACAGAACAGCAATTCAAAATCAACATAATTTAATATATTCTTGTTTATCAAGCCGTGGGAGAGAGGAGAAGTGATGCATGCTGGTCAGACTTACAAGCAGGGATTTCACTGTGCTCTTAACGTGACACTATTACTGCTAGGATTCATGTAACCTCCACATCATCAAATGAATACTCCCAGATACTTTTTTTTTTGCAATGTTCTGTATTATATGATTGGTGTGGCAGCTGTTTGAAGTTTCCTTCACAATAATAAGTTTCTCTGTCTCACTTTTTATGTGACATGTTACTCTGGGCAAACTGGCTGTGACATCTTTAACTTACTACTGATTGCTAAAGGTGTAGATGCAAAATTTCAGAAAGATGTGGTAATATTTGGCCAATTTAATCTACACTTGAAACCAAAAAGCTGCCATGTTATGGATATTGATGTTTTTTGCATTCAAATCCTAATTTTGTGGATCTTTCTACTTTTACCATTCATTTTCCTACAGCACCTAACTTGTTTCTGTTCTAAAAGTCTTTGAGCTTAGTTGGCATGCATAGTGCATGGAGAGTCCAGAGCTTCAGTGCACATTCAAAATGTGAACCAAAATAAAAGGAAAAAATAGTAACTACTACAAGTTTAGTATTTTAATGAGGATACAATTAAAGCACCAGCTATACCACTTTCTTCATTCAGGCCATGGCATTTCACTTAACGTGAGGTTTGAATAAGATGTTAATGATTGACCTATAATGTGGGAGTTTTTGAAAAACAGTCTTATCACTTGTAGTAAAACAGCTGGAACAATGAGGGATTCTGTTTAAAAGTAAAACTTATGGATAAGCATAATAGTTGGCCAAGTGATTTAAAATTATATGTATTTTTTTTTTTCATACACGTGCGCTTTGGAGACAAATTTATGAGCCTGAATAAGTGTTATTGTCTACCGCTGCCGGACCAGTGGATGACTCAGATAACACTCTCTCTTTTCTGGTCTGCAGACCTACAGAAGGAAATCCCACCTGAGGACCTCACTTCCTTTCCAGGCTCTTCTGACCTCACTTCCTGTCCCCGCTCTATATAACCACCATCTTGTTTCATTGCAATTCAGTTCTGTATTGAGCTCAGTCTGAAAAGACATCATTCTTTCATTTTTGACTGCTAATTTTCAAGTATATAGGGTGGCTACCCCAAACCTTTATCTTTGTGTTTGTGATTCTTTCACTATGGTAAATATATATTAGGCCTGGGAAAGTTAATGCATTAATTTTTGCGATTAATGTGGCCTGTTTAACCCTTAACTATTCACGCTGGTGTATTTTGTACATCAGTCTCAGTTATTTTTGTTCAACGTCCTTTTACTTGAACCTCCTGGCAACATCCACCATCCTCAGCTCGATTCACTGCAAGTACAGAGTTGCAATGGTTTCCCTCTAGTGTGCCCCCAGCCGCTTTTATGAGTGGATGAACAGTCACAAGTTCCATATGGTGCATTTGGTACACCGCGTGGGTACTTACATATGTATGACAATGATGAGATGTTCTTGTAAATTTTTTTGTCTGCAAAGAACATTCAACAACTGAAGTAAAATGTGATACATGTGCAAATCCTGCAGTGGATGAAAGTGTGATGAATAATCACTGGAGAAATGAATCAGGTTTATTTTCAGATATTCTTAGACGGTGTCATACTATTTAGTAACATGTGTATTAAATTACATTAAAAACACGTGCAATTTAAAATTATTGAAGTATTTTATATTACAACCTCACCGCGTGCATATAAATAGCAATTTTAACACCGGTGCATAAAGTACACCATGCAAGTACTTATGAGATGAGAAATGGTGAGAGTAGTTAAGGGTTAAGGCATTAAAAAATACTGTCGCAACCAGGGCCAGGAACTAGGCAAACACCTCAGGCAGTGCTTTGGTCAGAGCGGAATTTTCTTTGTAATTTTTTTTTTTTTTTTTAACATTGCGAAACAATAACACAATAACACATAAAGATTACATACACATCCAGTACCATATTTATATGCTACCTTTAAAAAATTAATTAAATAAAATTTCATATCACATGGTTCATAACAATATACCACACCACTATGTAGCACTGGTGTTTGTTTTCTTGATATACACATACACACATTGGGTGCAGGAGCATGGGAGGAAAGAGGGTGGGGAGGGGAGCTTATGGCAGTCCTTGTGCAATGCTAGAGAAAAGTCGCAAAGGTAAAAATAATGCTCTCTTTTTTTTCATTTCATGTTTCAGTAAGAAGATCGAATCAATGTCATATCATATAAGTGCTAGATAAGTTATCTTTGAGTAGCACTAAAACTAAAATAAGTCTCAAGTTGCTCTGTATTTACCTCGCCAGTGTGCCAGCCAGCTGACAGAATTTTTTTTGGTGCTATATACTGTATTGTCTAGAATTTATTAAATAACCAACTGTATGTTATTTGTAAGGCTTGCATTTGATAATGCAGAATTAATATGTGAGATGAGGGGCCCTAAACATATTCACAAATATTTGGATTAGCAGGGGTCCTGTGCCCCTAACCCCCATGAATTGTATGGGCTGACTGTAGCTACATGATATATACAGTATACACACACACACAAACACACACACACACAGAATGATTAGCACACATACAGGAATCAAAGGTAGTCATTTTCCTCTGATGAAGACACCTGGTAGGTTGTCAAAAGCACTTAGGAATAAAAAAAAAGTATTTCAAGATACATGACTCATTTTCTCCCTTTGTTGTGGATTTTTAGCTACTAGTTTGCAAACTATACCACAGAACTTTTATCCCATTATATATATATACTCAGCAAAAAAAGAAACGTCCCCTGACTTTCAACTGTTTTTACTTTCAGTAGACTTAATGTGTAAATATTTGTATGAACACTAAAAGAGTCAACACCATAAGACATAAACTAAAAATGTTTCACAATGTGTCCCTGAATGAAGGGAGGCTCAAAATCAAAAGTACCAGTCAGTATCTGGTGTGGCCACCCGCTGCTTGAAGTACTGCAGTGCATCTCCTCCTCATGGACTGGACCAGATTTGTCAGTTCTTGCTGTGAGATGTTACCCCACTCTTCCACCAAGGCACCTGCAAGTTCCTGGACATTTCTGGGGGGAATGGCCCTAGCCCTCACCCTGCGATCCAACAGGTCCCAGACGTGCTCAATGGGATTGAGATCTGGGCTCTTCGCTGGCCATGGCAGAACACTGACATTGCTGTCATGCAGAAACTCACGCACTTTTTGCCACTACTGTCTGGTCCAGCGAAGGTGGGTTTGTGCCCATAGGCGGCGTTGTTGCTGGTGATGTCTGGTAAGGACCTGCCTTACAACAGGCCTGCAAGCCCTCAGTCCAGCCTCTCTCAGCCTATTGCAGACAGTCTGAGCACTGATGGAGGGATTGTGTGTTCCTGGTGTGACTCAGGCAGTTGTTGTGGCCATCCTGTACCTGTCACGCAGGTGTGATATTCGGATGTACCGATCCTGTGCAGGTGTTGTTAAACGTGGTCTTCCACTGCGAGGATGATCAGCTGTCCTTCCTGTCTCCCTGTAGCGCTGTCTTAGGCGTCTCACAGTGTGGACATGGCAATTTATTGCCCTAGCCACATCAGCAGTCCTCATGCCTCCCTGCAGCATGCCTAATGCACGTTCACGCAGATGAGCAGGGACCCTGGGCATCTTTCTTTGGGTGTTTTTCACAGTCGGTAGACAAGTCTCTTTAGTGTCCTGCGTTTTTAGAACTGTGACCTTAAATGCTTACTTTCTGTAAGCTGTTAAGGTCTTAACGACCATTCCACAGGTGCATGTTAATTAATTGATTATGGTTAATTGAACATGCATGGAAAACATTGTTTAAACAATTTACAATGAAGATCTGTAAAGTTATTTGGATTTTTAAAACATTATTGTTGAAATACACAGTCCTGAAAAAGGGACGTTTCTTTTTTTGCTGAGTATATTTAAACATAATCCATGTCTTTTTATTGTTTCAGGCTGGTTTC
>JANRMT010062853.1:2364533-2381267 GCA_026402145.1 Polypterus bichir lapradei | reverse complement strand
AATCTTTTTAGTTAGCCAATAAAAGGTGTCATTTTGCTTGGCTTTTCACTACAGCATTATGTAGAAAGATATAAACAGCACCTTTGCATGCACTAGGACTGAATGGAGATCCTAAACATGTTCATTTTGTGCATAAGGACATTACTTTCTTTTCCATGCACCCGTTAACCTGTTACTTCAAGAAGGAATAAACCCATGTAAATCTTTTCTACAATAAGCACTTCTAAAACAGAAGACTAACTTGCTCCAGCTAACTATAGTAAAAAAAATTCAAATGTTATACAGAAAATAGCACAGTACTTGGTTATAAAGTACCTGTGATACATGCGATTAACTGACAGCAGTATAACTTCGGCCCATCATCTTAAAAAATTTCCCAGGTTCAGCCTGGTAACACAGCTAGTGATAAATACTTTAACTTCACCATGTTATGTAATAAAAATATATTTTATAAACTCACCACATCTTCCAAGGAAAACTGAGCTCCCTGGGCCACAATGTCTCCATTTATTGCTATTAGTGCACAGCCGTCATAATATAAGCGATCGCCATCACAGCCTTTCTGATTGGCCAGCAAATAGATCCCACCACTCTACATTAAAAAGGCAAGCAGATTTAAGCAGAAAAGTAAATATAACATTAAATACAATTAGAATATGGCAACCCTTGGGTTATACTATGTATTCTACTACAGAACAGAATCAGGAGTTCTGGTTTGCATTAAAGTCCAGTTGAAATAACAGACACATTTTTGGCAAATTAAATAACAAAAATGAATCTGGTTAGGTAGGTCAAATATTTATGAAGTTAATCCACTTTTGATATCACATGAGATGTTTCGGAATGTAACCTGGTGCTAAATGTGTATTCCCCAGGTGCTTGTATGATTAGACCATGGTACCACACATTTCAAGGTTTGGTGTGGAAATGCTACCTCCTGAAATTATGAACTTTACAGACTGTCAGAGGTGTTGAATAACAGGATTTACTTTATCACAGGGTGGCAGACCTAGGATGTCTTACCAGAATCTAGAAATTGATTTCTAGTTCCTATACATCAAACCATGCTTTAAAGCACATTCAAAATAACGCAAGGATTTTCCTAAACAAATTAGAATAAAAGAGTATAATCAAAGCAGGAGTGCAACAATGAATATGCAAATATTAGTACATAACACTACAGTAAAGAAAGCAGGGATAAAACCATAGGTGTGAAAAAGGAAGATCAAAAGTCACAAGGCAGGAAAGAGGGGCTGGTCCGAAGAAAACATTGCATAAATTGGTACCATTTTCCTATCGCAGCTAGTCAAAGACAATTATTTTTTATCTGACCAGTGTTACACTACAGGATTCAACATGACTTCTAGCTGAAAAGCGTGATTAATTTAACAACTACTGTTGCTGAATCTCATAGTCTCTGAGTGAATCATATTAAATTATTTGGAATCACAGAGAATGATTGATTGCACCATTACTTCATGAGTTTTTATTATAGTCCAAATCTTAAATTGTGCCACAAAAGTACCACAAGGTTGCCTCACTGTCAGAGCCAATCGATGTGGAGTACTGATCAAAAGTAACAACCTGAAGAACAAGTAGGTAGTTGCTGCCTTCAATGTAGTCCATGTTTTCCTCTGGTACAACACACGTGAAACATCTGAGCTGACCTCACACTTAAGACAAGCTTCTTTCACACTAGCACAAACACTCGTTTTGATTCTTTCTTTGCAGTAATCATTGTTCTTCTCTCTTTGTGAGCATTGCATAGGCTGTATTTCCAGTTGAGCATTCATGGGCTGTTAACTTTCATTTACACAAAATCCCATCCCTACAGCTTTAAGACTTTCAATAAGAAAATCAAACCAGTGTCATTGTCATAGCAAGACAAAGTGAGGTGTTAAGAACATTATGACTGAATCACGGGGAGTGTCACATTACATATCTGACTGAACTGGGCACATGCTGCTGTTGTCATCAATTTAATGTGATTTTCTTAAGATTATGTAATGGGACGCCATGGTTTAAATTTGTTCGAAAAATTGTGTGGTGTGACGTCAGCTTACATGGTGTAGCCTCTCCTAGTGTAGTGTTAGGTAAAAGGGAAAAAAAAAAATCATGGGTCACTAAATAAAAGGAGCAAACAGGGACGATAGATCCTCGATTTAATGGTGTTGAAAGTCCACATTCTTGTTTTCTACACAATAGAAGCATCCTTGGAGGGCACCCTCTTTCCCATTTCAAGTACCAAGATAAGAACGACTCTCATTAAACTGAGCATATCATTGGTTTACTTTTCCAGATGGCACAGGTTAAATATTTCAAACAGTAAACAAAATCTCAGGGCCAGGGTGGATACAGTGGGGTCTCAATTGATGGGATGAAATTTTGTTTAGGAGAAATAAATGAACTGTAAATCAAGAGAACTGGGAATCCTTTATCAAACAGCACCACATAAAGACTTTCATTATTTTAGTTCAAGTTCTGACATGAACTTACTACAGACCTTTATTCTTAAGTGTCATTGTATCTACCATGTTACCAAACTAACCCCTGCTCTTCAGCACCTACAATTGGGGAAGCATCCTCTGTAACAAATACAATGCCAAAACTGGATGATGTTATTAAAAGATCACAAATTATAAGAAAAAATAAAGTAAAAAGGACAATGAAAAATACACAACATACTCCAAAAATAATCAAAACCATCTGGAGATCCTGACAAATTAGAAGAATGTCTCTGGTGGAAATACTGAAGACCGGATTGTTAACTGGATTGTCAGTCAGCAGGGCAATCAACCCATTAGCTTTCTCTGCTGTCTATCTGTCTTATAAAATGAATTTGGGAATCAGAACTATAGTGTTCCCTGGGAGGACTCACCAATATATATGACATGCATAATCCTACTGCTTCCTTTAAATGTGTATTGCTTTGCTGGGGTCTCCAACCTTCTTTCTCCTGAGAGCTACCTTTACAAAATGAAAATGGCCGAGAGCTACTCATGTTTTCTAACGTTTATTCTCATAGCTTATTTCAACCCAAACAAACTGAATAAGCTTGTTTTGCCTGAATATTTACAAAATGTTGGGTGTCCACTACTCACATTTTGCATTAAAACATCACAAAAAATATTTAGTTCACCTGCAAGTGCATTTTGTATGTCTGTATGCATTTTCTAGTGTATCTCACACTATTGAATTAAAACATGAATGCTGTCAAAACCAAGCAATACAATTACAAATACACAGATATGACTTATTCATTTGTCATTTTGTTACCTGTCACGGTGTCACTTTATTCACAGGTCCAGTTGCATGTGTGATATGTTTTTTAGTTAGTCAGATCAGTGGCACTGAGGTGTATGGTGGAGTGGAGTCACTGAAGTTCACTGTTATAGAGTCATTTAAATGTTCATCTGTCAGTCTTGTTCTGAACTTTGATTTCATGACATTCATGTCAGACTCACAGAGGTATGTAGACCCAAACAAAGCAGACATTTTCCGAGCTGCTTGGTGACAATTCTTATAGTTATCTGGCTCTACTAAGCTTCAGAAATGCTGAGAATGCTGTTAAGACTATAACTGCACATTATTTTGAAGGTTTACTCATATATAATATAGAAAATCCAATGTCTGTCTGTCTGTCGGCTTTTCACGAGAGAACTACTTAACGGATTTAGATTGGGTTCTTTTCTATAATTTGCTTGAACATTTCAGTTGATTTTTCGACTTCTCTCACTTCGCTTTGTATCAGAGATCGCTTGCGGTACCGATTTATTAGCACAAATCCGAGCGGGCCCTCACTCACTCACCAGCTTCGGGGTGTGGTCCTTAAACTCTGCTTAGCTAGAGAAGGAGAGAACAATTGAATTCAACTTTGTTTGATATTTAAAATAAAGTGTTACTTAGGTCTTGTTGAGTTTGAGTCCGGATATTCTCTTAAGTTTATGCCACATTGAAAAGATAGATGCAATTCAGATTGTGGATTGTGATTTTGTGTTAAAAGGATCGTGATATTACTTTTTTGGAAAGATCACCCACCCCTAATTTGACTAATCAAGTTTTCAGATTTATGTAGGATTCATTAACCCTTTGGCGAGTTACTTGGAAAGGGGCTGCGAACTACCGGTAGTTCGCGAGTGACATGTTGGAGACCCCTGCTTTAGAGTCATCAAAAACTTAAGATTTCTGCTTTTCAACGGATCTCGACGTTTTAGGGTCCCCAAATACTGAAAACATTGATATCTCGATAGTGGGTGTGTGTCTCTGTGTATGTGTGTGTCTAGAGCTAAAACGGCTAGACAGAAAAATACCAAACTCGAAACTTAAGCCTGTTATGAGATGATGATGTGCTTATTAGTTTTTGTGCCAAAAAGGAGAAAGAGGCAAACTAGAGGAACCCTAGTATAGTTCTGCAATTAATTATGAATTCTTGTCATCAATTGCTATCATAATGACCTATTTTCTGATCAGAAAGATCAACATCAGAGTGGTAAATAATTACTGAAATGTTATAGAATAATTCGGGTAACTTGGTTCCTAGGGCACAAAGCCTACTGATGCTCACGTCTACATTTTTTTTCTTTGCTGTCAATACATGCACATTTTAGCCTATAAATTCATTCTTCACATTCTTCAGACTGTCATTACCTTGGCAGTGGCTGACTTAACAAGGTCCACCCTCACATAAGCCTTCCGTAGCTCATGGTGGCTCCCTGATGAATTGGTGAATATCTCAACTCCATCAAGGCCCATGTTGATATGGGGACTGAAAAAAAAGTGATATCCACAAAATTAACTTACAAAGGCTATGGATACCCCAGAGACTAGAATGATTATGAACCAGTACCTATCAAACTGATTAAAAAAAAAATAAAAAAGGACCATTGAAAGTTAAGTATCAAGAATTGAGTGTACCAGTGTCTTCAAGTTTTAAGCTAAGTTAGCTGCATGCATCGCCTACATTTTTAGATAACACCCAAAACTGATGCAAAACATTCTGCCTAATAAATCCATAATATAGTAAAGAAAGTAATATCTTAAAATTGCTTCATCTACCGCGCTTTGTTCAACAAGATGTTTTCTAATCCAATACACAACTACAGACTGCTGTGTAAAAAATATTTAGCAGAATGTTAACACTAGAGGTCATCATTGGCCATCTGCTACTTTTCTTTGTACCAGTAGATGGTGCTGTTTACCAGATTGACTATATATTGGCCATAAACTGTGAATTTGTTCATTATACAAATATTTCAGCGTTTACATAATCTTACAAATATTACACAATTTACAAAATTAACAAAGCTATACAAGTATTTGCATAAAGAATGGCAACTATACTGCACTAAGCCCTTGAAGTTGACAGTACTACATAGTCCATGATTTGTCCTGTTTAATAGTTTATTTTTTGTTGCACATGAAAGTGATGTTTCTTCAACTGTTTGACTTAGTTTTGTGTAATGGTTGGGAAAAGTGAACAAATGTCTTTTACAAAGTGGAGTTGATTATATGGAGAAGAAATAATGAGCAAGAAAAAGGTTTTCAGGTGATGGAAGCATTTCAACCATGGACATGCAAACTCTTTTTTTAATGAAAACAAAACTGAGGCTACTGCCTTGAAGAAGATGTAAATAAATCACTACTGTGAGTTTCTGAGAAGTTTATTGAGGCCTAGAAGAAGTGTAAAGACTGTAATGGAAAGTAAAGTGAAACAAATGACTGTAAACCAGAAAAATCTTTACATACAGAATGACAGGTATAACTTTGAAAATTGTAAGTCCTCAAATATTTCTTCGATAGCATACTATAAGATAATAAAGCTCAATTATGTTTCAGTTATAGAATTTTTGAAGGCTTAAAAGGAATATATGTGACAACACCCAAATCAATGGGAGCCATTAGTCTGATAGCTGCTTTAACTCCAAGCTTTTACCCACAAACATATTTTATGTTTTCTTTTAATTACAGCTCTAGACATCCATCCTTTATTGAGCAAAACTCCTTCAATTTCAGTATTGGGAAGCTGCAGCTTGTCCCAGCAGCACTAGGCACAAAGATATAAGCAAACCTATATGGGGTGTCGGTTCATTACATGTCTCCTTCATGCGTAGGCACACTCACTTATCCAATTTACAGTTACCAATTAACCTAATTTAAATGGTTTTTTAAATGCAAAGGGCAACCTAGCGTACCTGGAAAAACAGCTACATAATTAAGAGGAGAATGCACAATTTCCACATAGACAGCCAGGATTTAAATCAAGCACTTTGAAGCTTTGAGGCAGCAGGATTTAACACTGTGCCACCATGTGACTGTGAAGAAAATGATTTTCTATGAAATTTATAGACAAATAGAAACAAACGTTATTTGCCTCAAGAGGGAAATGTGCCATTTACCTATATTTTTATATTGTTTATACATGTGCATATTCAAATATATATACAGTATTGCTATAACTGAACAAAGGACCACTGGCAGCCCTGCTTAACACATGAAGAAGGTTTGATCATGTGAGAAGTTGTTTACCTTAAGTTTCTTAATTTCCACAGTCTACAGGACAAATAATTACTCCTAGCTGTTATTTCTTATCTATGCCTATATCAGGATTGGAATATGTTTGCGAGAGTGGCAGAATACAAAGAGTTAACTTGCCACTCTCTAATAGATCTGTTGAATTAAAATAAATTTATATTATATTGTTTTTTTTTTTTTTTATTATTATTCATCTTCTGAAATTAATAACTACTACCAACCCAAACCATTAGGGTACACCATCACTAAAGCTTTTTTACTCTCTGTACAGAGTCCACAAGCTTCAGGACAGGAAGAGCCATGACATCACTTCTGCCTTGACCTCAATCACCAATCTCTTCTGGACAGACCATGTAGAAGGATCATGTTGAACCAGGGGACCGACCTGATCTCTGGACATTCTCTATTTACCCTTTGGCAGCATTATGATATTTTGCATCCTTGTATGCCTTTTCATTTGCTTTAACTCATTTTTTGAACCTTATTAAATGGGGTTGTCGGTTGACTCACCAAAACGCTTTTGTTGAACTCATACATCCTGTAATATACATATCCTTCCACAGCGTGACTTCAGAATATTCATTTAAAATGAATCCACAAGATCACTACAGTATATTTTTAGCTACAGATCTTTTTATGTTTGTTAATCTGTGCCCTTTGAAATAGGAAACCTTTACTGGAACTTTCAGTGTCTTCCCTGATCCCTCGCCATTATTAAGAAAGTCACAAAAGGTCAATACAATTCCATAGCATTTGAAAAGACAAGTAAATGTTTCTTGATGCCTTTGGACAGCAACTTCTGGCTTGCTCATAATGTGTTTTCTCTTTTTCTTTTACCTATTTGGAGCCCAAAGTTCTTCGCACATTTCACTGGCTACGCATGTGTCCTTAGTAGAAAGAACAGCATCTCCGAAAGGCACAGTTTCCTGAAAAACGAAAGAGAATTAAAAGAGTAATCAATATTTAAAAGGCTTTTAGTTACATGTGTAGGCACAACACACAATGGAATAAAATTATTTCATCGCCTTCATCATATCTGCTTTGCAGCAATGTTCAAAAGGATCCTTTCACTCTTATTCCAAGCCTATTGAGATCCCAATTGCTTTAACTAGTACATCTATAAACAATGCAGAAGCACATTTATTTTCAACACATTGATTTGAAAAAAATGTCCTTCTTTTTATATAGTGCGTTAACAATACCCAGGAAATAAATGTCTATAACATCATATTCATTTTTCACTGTTTCCTCTTCCTCTGCAACACTATATAATTGTTTTCTTTCACCCCATCCTTAAGTTTTACAAAATGTATCTGATGATCCCCATGTCCTTGGACAAAATGAGATGTGTAAATAAAATCTAACTCTTAAATGCTTCTAACTCTGCATCACACAGTAGGACTCCGATACCAATGGTCAGTCATGAAGGTTGCAGTGTTACTGTTTTGTGGATGCTTTGCTGAATCAGGATCTGGATGACATGTGACCTTATGGATTCTCCAGGAGGATGTCATACTCATCATCAGAGTTCTAAAGCTGAAGCACAGCTGGATTGTACAACATCACCATGATAGGAAGACAAACATGTAAGTCTACATTCAAGCAGACAAGAAAAGGACATTATCACTAGATACTGTGACTGACCTGAAACAAGAAATCTGTGCCTTAAAACCCCTAAATGTGACAGAGGTCCAGTACTTTTGTGAGGAGGAATTCAGAACTGTCATAAAAGAATCATTAACTACACTGTACATCTAATTGTTGTTATTGCTACTAAAGATGACATAACCAGCTCAAGAAGCCTTATTTTCTCAAAATGGGCAGTGCAGTTGGGAACCTCATAACCTCCTTTCACAACAAAAATACAGCAAAGTATTTCTATTCTGTTTATTCATCCATATGTATCCTTTATATCTAATAGCAGAGTTAAACTACTCAGGAAAAGAGGACAGATTATAAGTAATGAGGCTAAGAAAACAACTGAAAACAATGATTTGACGGTACAGACATGATTTCCATAGAGTAAAGATGCATGAATCAGAGACAAAGTGGATGCTTATTTCAGGTTTTTCCATAAGCATTCAGTACTGGGAACATAACTTAAAACGTGGAAGCAGAGGTAAGTGGGGCATCAGGCTGTGAGCTGAGCTGATGTGTGCTCTCCATTAAATAAAATGAAGTTGCATATTTTAATACATTCATATTTATCATGAAAACAAAAAAGTGGTTATATGTTGCATGTTGGGTGAACATGTGGGGATGCTACCACTACTCCTACTACTAATAACACTCAAACAAATTCACAGAGCCTACGAGAAAGCTCTTAAATCTGGCCCACCTTAAATCCATTCTCACCTCTCCGTCAGCGTCTTTTGTCCTGTAAATGTGTCAATAAGCAGCAAGTAGCCTGGTAACCCATCCCCCCCTCATCCACTGCTGCAGTTCATTTCACAAAGAAGTTTCTCATTGCTCAGTGTTTATCTTCGAGTGAAGTGCTGGAGCTTTATAGGGTAAAACAGTATATCGTCATTTGGAATACATACATTTCATGTGTATTCCGTGTCAACAACAATCTATGTAAAAACGTAGTTAACACAGAAACGTTTTTCATGTAATAACTGAAAAAATGTAGACATGAAATGTATAATGTGTGAAGCCTGAAATGCAAATATGAAATAAACACTTTCACAAAAGGTACAAGTATAACAAAACAAGTGCACTTTTATTCAAGAATTTAACCAAAGAAAAAAGAAAGCAGGATATGGTAGGTGGTTGATACAACAGCTTTAGTGGTGCAATGCTAAGAACTGCTGCCTTCCAATCAAGAGGTCGCAGTTTCGATATCAGCTGCTTCCCAAATTTACCATTTTGAGTAGTGAGCTGCTCTTATTGTTAATATCATACAATAAAAGCATACATTTGATTTGCGTCTGTAAATTTATAGTTAAAGTTAGCGTTTTTTTTTTTTTGTTTTATTCTTTCACTAACGTTCAAGCTCCCCCACACCCCCTGGATCTTACACCGTTTTCAGATAAAGACGTGGTATAACAAACAAACTTATTTTGTTATACCCTCTCTTTATTTGAAAACCATGTCAGATCTTGTGCACGAATAAGACTGGGACTGGGAAAACTGTGGACATGGATGCGAGTGTCGTGCGTGATTGAGAATGACTGTGGATGTCAATTTTTTTTTATTCAGTTTTATTCTTGAGTGCTGCTGCTCACGCTGAATTAGTATGCACCTTCTGATCCATGATGTCAAAGCCCCGCTGTCAAAAAAGAGAGACTTAGGTATATATGACATTTGGAATAATTAATTTTATGACCTGTATTGTACATTTTGGAAAACATTGTTGCACTAATGCAACATTATATTTATTTGCATACCTTCATGCGGTTGTAGTTAGTGACCGCGTTTGGTTTTTTGTTCCGATCTTGGCCATTGTCCACATTTTTGTATTTCATTTTAACTCCAGGAGATGCAGAGGACAGAATAGTATAGAGAGGTCAGTTCCATGCTATATACAATCATCAGATTCAAATGTTAATAGTTCCCACACACACCCAAGGACCGTCTTTACGACATGTGTATAAGGTGTGAAAACTGAAGTCCAAATATCAAACGGTAGGCGGTTGACATGACAGTTTGCATGGTGCAATGCTAAGAACTGCTGACTCCCAATCAAGAACTTCTGTGTTCGATGCTGGCATCTTCTCAAGTTTACCGTTTTGAGTAGAGAGATGCTATTATTGTTAATACTATACAATAAAAACATACATTTGATTTGCGTCTGTAACAACCGCTGTAAATTTATAGTGCTTGTCAAAGTTAGTGTTTTGTATTCAGTTTTATTCTGTCATTCTCGTGTTCACGCTCGCCCCGATCTGACACTACTGTTTTCAAATAAAGACGCGCTATAACAGAGGTGAACTCAGATCATAGAAAGAGAACAGAGGTCCTCCCTGCAAGAAATGTCCACTCACATATAAGAACAATGCAGCTGCAACAGGCATAAAGGCGAAAGATGGCACCGTTTGAATACAGGATGAAGTCTGACGTCATCCTGCCAATCACCTGTCCTTCAAAGAAACAGCACGGCTTACAGGGCTCACCAACGCTACACCGTCCAGATCTAAACACTAGCGTGGTGTATGTGCCCAAAAAAAGTCTAACTGCATTCTCGTACCATTGTTTGCATACTAAAGTGTCAACAGGTATTTTGCATGGCATTACACGTGTAATTTGTGAGCATGCCCTTGTCGATCAAACAGAGGCAGCTCTGCAGTCTACTTGTGCTTTACGCTGTAGGAAGATAAGTAAATAAATCAAGATAAGTAACATTCGATCTGGCTTTTATATAAGTAACATATAAATGCTTCTTATGTAAAGACCATCACAAAACATAATCAGAAAAATGAGTTTGCATGATACGTTGGTGAGCTCTGTAAGCCATGCTGTTTCTTTGAACGACAGGTGATTGGCAGGATGATGCCGAACTTCTTCCTGTATTCAAACGGTGCCATCTTTCGCCTTTACGCCTGATGCAGCTGCGTCGTTCTTATATATGAGTGGACGTTGCGAGGAGGGCTTCTGTTCTCTTTCTACAATCTGAGTTCACCTCTGTTATAGCACGTCTTTATTTGAAAACAGCAGTGTCAGATCGGGGCGAGCATGAGCGCGACTGAGAGAATAAAACTGAATTAAAAAAAAAAACGCTAACCTTTACAAGTACCATACATTTACACCGTCTGTTACAGACTCAAATCAAATATATGCTTTTATTGTATAATAGTAACAATAAGAACACCTCACTACTGAAAACGTTTATTTTGGGAGACGTTAAGACTCAAACCCAGAACCTTCTGAATTGGAGTCAGCAGCTCTAACCAGTATACTACCCGAGAAGTCAGGACAACAAGCAACGCTAACCTGATTTCTTTTTCTTCGGTTATAGTCTTGGAAAAAAAGTGCATTTGTTCTGTTATACTTGTGTCTTTTGTGAAAGTGTTTATTTGATATTTAGACTTCAGTCTTCACATATTATACACTTCATGTTTACATTTTGTCGTTAGTACTAAAACATGGAAAAAGTTTGTCTTTTAGGTATGTGTTCAACATTTCTGTCATCCTACACTTACACAGATCTTTGTGGACACGGAACACACGTGAAATGCATGTGTTCTGAATAACAATATATTTTTTTAGCCTAGGTACCTGACTCACTGATAAACAAGGCTTCTTTTGGGAGAGGTTTTTGTAGTTTGGGGGGATGGTATAACAGGCTTCTTGCTGCTTGGGATTATCGACAAATTTACAAGACAAAAGACGCTGAATGGAGACGTGCGAGTGGATTTAAGGTGGGCCGAATTTATGAGTTTTCTCGTAAGCTTTGGTGATTCTAGTGTTAAGTAAGAAGATTAGAAGATATCCATAAAAGGCAACTTATGGTCATCAATTCAGATTACCTGCTAGTCAGGTTCAATGCAACCAGACCTCTCTCACAGAACAAGTGAAATCTTTACTGTCGAGTTTTTTTGCTGGGGTGTCAGTGCCCTCCACACATCTAAGTGGACACAATTTGGAAATGCAGTATCATTCTTACATTCTTCTCAATGACATTTATTTATCAAAAAGTTTTAAAAAGACCTTACTGTTTTATGTGCTTCTGCATTAACAGAAACAAAACATACTGGACTTTACAGATATTGGCTTGTAAAAGGATTCCACAATGATCCAAATGCTTAACATATAGGTTATGAAAGATGTGAGTATATATAATTAAAATATGTAGGAATATTTCACATTTTTGGAAAAAAATAATTACTAAAGCAGTGCAACCACAAAGCCAATTTAAAAAATTTCCATTTTTTAATCTTAATATGTGTGACAAATGTACATCAGTACACAAACAAAAAATCCCTATTTTCATGTAAAGTTACACTTTTTCACCCAGCATTCAAGTACACATTGCTTTCCTAAAGCATACATAAATACGCAAAACTTCATTATCTAAATTTTTCTTATCTGATCAAAGACTTATCAGATAAGCACTAGTCACTAATCATAGCAAACTGCAGTGACGTGAGTCGACCTTTCAAAATTTAAAGCTTCCTAACTGGTCCTGCTATGAAAAAGTCATGTTGTCTCATCTGCTTCATAATTCACCACCAAATACATACTTCAGTCTGACACAAGTTCATGAGGTCTTTTATTTCAGGAGTTTTGAAAGTACTATATAATAAATGCATGTAAGTTCATGATGAAATAACTTTTTTTTAAATAATTTGAACGCAAATTTACCAACTAGAACATAAAACCAAGACAAACAGGTTAAGGCATGCTTAAAATCTGAATGCAAACCAAGAGTCAGAATTTGTTTTCCCCCAATTCCTTTTAAATGTCTTGTCTTTTTGTTTTTGTAAAAAGAGCCTTGAAAAGTAAGCACCTGCTGCTCATCATGCTCTTTTCATAGATAATGATGGCAATACACTGACCAGAAGTGGAATGGGGAGAACCTTTTCTTAGAAATCACAGGTGCAATGCGATGAGAACCTGACAGAGTTGGCCCAGTGCACTGTCTGTGTTAAGAGTCACTCCAGAAAACCACAGCCATTTAGAAGGAGGTGACGTTTACACTAGAGTCATGAAATCTCAGTAAACTGTTCACACCAAAATAACTGGAGCTTTACAAAAATAAATAAATATTTTTAATGTTTTAATATACAAATATTTTTAATGTTTAAATATTTAAAAAGAAACCATAATCATAAAGGAGAAATGCAACATTATATTGACATACTATTATGTACACCTCTAGAGCTACTATGCTTTCTGAATAAGTGAATATTTTGATATTCTTGATGATTTACTCTAAGCAAACACTTAAAAAGGCATGATTCCCTTGCCCCCTTAGCTAGTGTAGCCAACCAAAGCACAGGCCTTCCACTGAAGTGTGAGAACCACCTGAAAGTGACAAAATAAAATTTGACTTCCTTTTTGGCAAAAATATTTTATTTCCATACCTGACCAGTCACTTGCTGAATCATCCTGGGAAGAAAATAGTCTTCCACATGCCTATAAGGGGAAAAATTATGAGCTCTAATTATTTTTTCCACAAATACCAATCAACAGCTACTAGAAATGTGAAAGCAGTAAGCACTAAAATGTGGGCATAAAAAATTAAAAGAGATTTAGGGTTTATCATCAAAAATTGCTTTAGTGTTAAAATCAGGTGCATATACCGTCCTGGTTTAAAATAAGTACTTGTCTGTTTTGGCTACTTTACTTTAATCATAAAATCAAAAACTATATTGATACAAGAAGAAATAAAGAGGTCTAAAACCTTCCATTTTATACACATAAGCTTTGTTTGTGGGAAATTCAGTATTTTATTAATTTGTTTTTGTAACATCTTTTACAAACAATTCAGACCCTCCAGCCCCACCTTCTCACACCTTGGCTTGTTCCAGGGGGTGAACCAGCGCAGCTCTCTGTAGTTGCCATTGTTTGCCAACATCATTTTTGGTCTAATAAGCAAAATTTTTCTGCAAGATAACAAAAAATAATCATAAGGAAAAAAAGGATTTAGAAATGTGTGCTCCATCTGAAATTATTCGCCAAGAATGCCACTACACTACAAAGTCATGTCACTTAGGACCATATTCTATTTAAGGTGAATACCAAGACACTCCGGGTGGCATGAAGGTGAGGAGGTTAGCACTGTTGCCTCAAGTATCCCATGTCCTAGATATGAATATCATGTCCATTCAATGTCTGTGTAAAAGTGGGGATGGAAACAATTTACTGTTGTTCAATCAGTTTATATTAAGACTAGAAGTTGAATTATTATATTGATTATATGATTATCTTAAATTTGCTTTGGGAAATCAGAACGTTTAATCACTGTATTATGTTTCATATGTTTAGTTTAAATAGTGTTGAAAAAGAAAGGTAGTACTTGAACTACATGTCAGAACTTTTACATGTAAAAAGTGATTCAATGAGAAGTCAAGCAAAATGACACCCTTTATTGGCGAACTGAACCGATTACAATGTGCAAGCATTCATGGCTACTGTGCAACCTGCCTGAAGAAGGGGCCTCAACTGTCTCAGAAGCTTGCTCATTGTAATCAATTCAGTTAGCCAATAAAAGGTGTCATTTTGCTTGACATCTCATTGCATCCATAATGGCTAACACGGTACAA
This sequence comes from Polypterus bichir lapradei, assembly GCA_026402145.1. Lineage (NCBI taxonomy): Eukaryota > Metazoa > Chordata > Cladistia > Polypteriformes > Polypteridae > Polypterus > Polypterus bichir. The sequence continues at coordinate 2,366,529 of JANRMT010062853.1, read as the reverse complement.
CACCCTACTACTATCTAAAAAGAGAATAAGGCATCTTCAGTAAAAATGGAGCATGCCAAGCATTTCAAGCAAAATTGACAAAGTCTGATACATATTGTTTAATACAGTGGTGAAATTCCAAAGCCTCGCACCTACAATGTATTACCACATACAAAACAAGCATACCACATGAATTGTTGGCTACAGTGGTCAAAGACAATCACACAGAAGATGCATACAATCATATAGCAAGACAAGTTAGCAATCAACATGGGTGACGAGAAAGGTTTTCTACAGTTAATCAATTACCTTGCATCAAGCTATCACATTCCTTCTAGAAGCACTGCCACTAGCCACACAGAGCAATGTTTTACTGAGAAAAGAAATAACTAAAACATCAACTAGCCACAGTATGTGTGCTCATACTTAAAACTGATGGCTCTAACAGCCAAGAGGTTTATCAGAACAACATGCCACTACACAGATTAATGCTGCCAGACAAATTTGGTAGTACTACAGGTACAAAACTACATAGCTATACAGCCTTCCCAAAAAGCTAACTGCTGCTGTGTGGTCATGGGGACTCTCAGGCAATATGGTTGCATGTGTCCATGATGATGCACAGTACATTGTGGCCATTATTTTACTATTGCATAATACTGGTTCTCAGAGGCACATTTTGCTTCTACAAAGTTGCAGTCAATAAGAGAGTTAACATGTATCATAACCATAGCAAGAGGTCACTTGAGTATGCTAGGGACATCAGTGCCACCAGAGAGGCCGGTTTCAGTGGCTGGTATGATGCACGTGACAGACTCACAAGCATTGGTATTGCAATTTTTCTCTCACATCCACAAGATGTGTATATCAGGTTAAACGTCAGTACTAAATATTACCCTGTGTTAGAGCATGTGTGGGAATGGGGTCTGCAAATGTCAAGAGCTGGTTTCTGATTTGCACGTGATGCTGCCACTATAGGCACTGTCATGTCCCTCAGTACAGCTAACTGTATTTAAGAATGGTATTTGAGCACATCCTTGTCTATGTATATTCCATGCTTACTTGTTTAAAAACAGCACTCTGCAATTGTAGCGGACATTTCTATGCATCACAGGCCTATGGGTAAACAAAACAAGAAAAGAAAAACACATTAAAATGAATACAAAAGAAGTCTATGTATTATTTTCTGCTTATATTTGGAAACAAATGCTCAGAAATTCAGACTAAGTGTGATAATGACAGTACAGTTATAAGAAACTGAATTGACAGATGAAAAATGAACAAAGTAGTTGCACTGTTCCTGTATTCATCTTATATATTTCTATTATAATTTTATTAAAAGAATCACCCAGTTTCTGAACTAGATTTCCTCCAATTAGTTTCATAGCCTATCAAAAACAAGACATAAATTTTAGGTAAATATAAAATACTATAATAATTGACATTCAAAGCTTCAAAATTCACTCAAAGCCTTGAAATGCTTTACAATTAGTTAGTGTCACGTTTATAGACACATATTTGGTTAAATACAGATGAAAAAAACCAGAAAGTTATAGATAGCCTTAAATATTTTTTAAATATTAATGTTTATTAATTTATAGTATCAAAGGCATATAAAATACACTATAACCATTTTCTAAATCAACACTTCAAATAAAAATTCATGTAAAACAATACAACGTCTCAAAGTACCAAAAAATGTACAGTGGTGTGAAAAACTATTTGCCCCCTTCCTGATTTCTTATTCTTTTGCATGTTTGTCACACAAAATGTTTCTGATCATCAAACACATTTAACCATTAGTCAAATATAACACAAGTAAACACAAAATGCAGTTTTTAAATGATGGTTTTTATTATTTAGTGAGAAAAAAAAATCCAAACCTACATGGCCCTGTGTGAAAAAGTAATTGCTCCCTTGTTAAAAAATAACCTAATTGTGGTGTATCACACCTGAGTTCAATTTCCGTTGCCACCCCCAGGCCTGATTACTGCCACACCTGTTTCAATCAAGAAAT
>JANRMT010062853.1:2347209-2364133 GCA_026402145.1 Polypterus bichir lapradei | reverse complement strand
AGGGGGCAATTACTTTTTCACACAGGGCCATGTAGGTTTGGATTTTTTTTTCTCCCTAAATAATAAAAACCATCATTTAAAAACTGCATTTTGTGTTTACTTGTGTTATATTTGACTAATGGTTACATGTGTTTGATGATCAGAAACATTTTGTGTGACAAACATGCAAAAGAATAAGAAATCAGGAAGGGGGCAAATAGTTTTTCACACTGTATATTTTTTTTCCTCTTCCTTTATCCTGTAAAGCACTTTGAGCTACATCTTCTGTATGAAAATGTGCTATATAAATAAATATTGTTGTTTTTAAAGCTTCTTCCTAATTACCTACACACCATACACTTTGAAGGTCTTTATGTTAGTATTCCTAAGACCCAAAATGGGCAGTATGGTAACACAATGATTAGTAATTAATCCTTATCATTCCAGAAACTACAATTTCTGGCACACGTATTATCACTGTGGAGTTTGTGTGTTCTCCCAGTGCACTCATTAGTTTTCTCCCACATTTTAAATATGAGCATTAGGTTACCAGAGGATGTTAGTGGTATGGGGTGCAGTCATCAGCTGCTCCTTTACACCATCAGGGAACTGGATCAGAATTCTACCTGGTCATTGTGTGTGCTCTGCAAGGTTTTTTTTTCACAGAATAATCAATGCTGTCTCTAACACCCAACAAATGTGTATGTTAGGTTACTTGATAAGTGAGTGCAGGCATATGCAGGAGCGTGAAAATTCTGGCTCCTGCTTCTCATAATTCTAAACGTACTGGGCTCAATAAATAAGTGGACAGATGGATTAATTAAGTATTACCTTTAAATTGCCCTCAAGGAGTGAGTGTGGGTAAGTGCAAGGGTTTGTTTCCCATCCTAGAATGGATCCTGCCTTATACTTGGTACTCTAGCTCTCTACAGACTTCAAACGGAAATATAGGAACAGAAAATTAATAGGGAACGCAGAATACTGTTATACATCAAAACATTTAATATGTGAACCCAACCAACTAGTTTATAAATAGCTTTCCTTCCCATCTCAGTAACTCAACTCACATTCCAACATCACAGATAATATCTTGGGTGACAGGAGATGTAAGCAGCTCCTCCAGAACCTGGAAGCAGTGAAGCTGAGTGTCAGACTCATAGAAGTGATCAGAGCAGCCATAGCCACTTAAAAGGAGAAAAAAGAAAATAATATTAAGTAAAGAATGAATGCAAATGTCAATAACTATTCAAACTACTAATTCCTAAGCAAAGCGGCAAGAGGGATTCCAAATTACATGTCATTTTAATCTGAATGCTGAACTACTACAATCAGATTAGTGCATATAAAGAGGACCTTTCTAAGCAAATCAAAATCATAAAAAAATAGAACAGTCATACTCTTCAGTGTCCCAAAAGCCCTATTATTTTCAGTATGCTGTTGTTCAATGTGTTTTCAGATTAAAGGGCCAGTAATGTGTTAAGCACATTGTAACACAGTGTCTTATGGAGAAAACATTCCATTATCAACCCATTGTGAGGACAAGTACTGACACTAACTGCAATTACCATCTCTCCTCTTCATATTAAGGTGTCAGATGAAATGTCTTCCATTGGGTTTCCAATGAGGCACTTCAATAATGATTAATAACTTCTCTTTTCTTCCAACTTCTTCTTCCACTGATGTACGATTCATTTTTAAAGTTAATGGTCCACCATTCAATGTTGCTGTATACATATGGCCCAAGTACTTACTTTTAAGGAAAATAAAGAAGTATTGCTAGGACATAACTAGGGCATGCCAAAATCCAAAAATCCATCCATCCACTGAATCTTCTTAATGCCAGCTGTATAAGGTGCAACAGATAGAACCAAACCTGGACAGTATAATAATCCATGCAGGATAAACACATACAAACATTTAAACTCTCACAGTAATCAGTTCGACTAAATGCACACCTTTGAGGTTTTGGAGGAAAAAACTGATTACTTGGAGGAAAACCTGCCTAGACACACAAACACACACAGAAAATGAGGAAACTCGTCGACAGTGACAAGGCTTGAGTTGAGTTTGTGATCAACACGGAGTGGTTATAAAGCTGTCACCGATCTCAAATAATGTCAAGAATGCCAAAATCATCAAACTAAAAGAGTTGTATTAGAACACAATTAATAAGAAACCAAAGGAACTCGGCTATAGGAGACAACAGGTATAAATACAATAGAAATAAACAAAACCATATAGTCTCTCTGATCCATCCAAATCTGGATTACTGCCCTTAATAATATGACAGAGAGGCTACTCCACTTGCCTATTGTAATTGAGCATTAATTAGGGTTCTTTCTGTTAACATCTTCCACTTCCTCTCCTCTCCCCTACCTCTAGCTAAACTGAGCTCTTGCCAATATCCATTCTCCTGCCAGCAAGCTCAACAAGGTTATACTTGGAATAAGCTTCTAGGCCCCAGCCAGAAACCATGTCTGGGTAGCTTCCGGAGACTACTCCGAGTTTAAAGATCAAGCTTAGGAATCCCTGAGGATGTTCTAGTATTTTTCCTAGTGCTAAAAATCCTTCAAGTGACCCCATGTGACCCTTCAGTTACAGGCTTGTAATCTCCCAGATTCTAGTGAAAAGGTCAAATTACGTGTACGTTATTGGCAGGTGACATTACCACCACTACTACCAACCTGCTGGAATTTCATCATACGGCCTTGAATAACCTAATGGGTTCATCTCTTGCCATCTACCAAAATAAAGAATTTCTGCCATTAAGCTTCAAGTCCTTCACTGTCCTTTCACTTTTGCCATAATCTAAATAATTACAGGGTGTAACACTCCCGACTAATGATGGTCCTGTGCTACATCTATTATTAGAAAGAGCATACTCTACACCAGGCCATTTTACGCCCCAACGTCTATCCTGTATTGCACAAAACTGCATGCATCCGTTGTCCTGATGGTGTCCCCCTTTACAAGGCAAGATCCAGGCTTCTGGGGACGTGATGTATCTGCCTAATACACAGCACAACAAAAATAAAAATGCCCACAGATTTTATATTTATATTAGATATTTTTTCCTCTTTATTGATCAGATTTGCTTGTGTTTTTATACTGCGTTTGACTGTACAGTAATCCCTCCTCGATCGCGGGGGTTGCGTTCCAGAACCCCCCCGCGATAGGTGAAAATCCACGAAGTAGAAACCATATGTTTGTATGGTTATTTTTATATATTTTAAGCCCTTATAAACTCTCCCACACTGTTAACATTATTAGAGCCCTCTAGACAGGAAATAACACCCTTTAGTCAAACGTTTAAACTGTGCTCCATGACAAGACAGAGATGACAGTTCTTTCTCACAATTAAAAGAATGCAAACATATCTTCTCTTCAAAGGAGTGCCGTCAGGAGCAGAGAATGTCAGTGAGAGAGAGCGCACGACAGAAAAGCAAACAATCAAAAAATCAATAGGGCTGTTGGGCTTTTAAGTATGCGCACCGCGATAAAGCAGCTGCAAAGAAGGGAAAAATGTGAAGGTAGTCTTTCAGCATTTTTTAGAGTAGCCTCCATATCTTCTAGGCAAACAGCCTCTGTGCAAACAGCCCCTCTGCTCACACCCCCTCCGTAAGTCGCAGAGCATGTCAGAGAGAGTGAGATAGAACGAGAAAAGCAAACAATCAAGCACCACTCGGGAAGCACATCGTATATCATTGAGGAGTTTTAGTTAATACGTAATACATGCTCTGATTGGGTAGCTTCTAAGCCATCCGCCAATAGCGTCCCTTGTATGAAATCAACTGGGCAAACAAGCATGTACTTTAAATTAAAAGACACATTGTCCACAGAAATCCGCGAACCAGCGATCCGTGATATATATTTAGATATGCTTACATTTAAAATCCGCGATGGAGTGAAGCCGCGAAAGTCGAAGCGCGATATAGCGAGGGATCACTGTAGTTTTGTTTCTGTGCAAAGTGCATTGTTACAGTGCATGCTTTTAAAAGTGTTAAACAAAAAGACACACGCCCAGTTGTACACCACTAACCATTACACTATATTTAGCTGATGAAATGTAAATCTTTGCTGCAATAAAAATCAGTTTGTTTTTGCTTAGGATTAGGGAAATCAAGCACATTAAGGCCAATTTACACTTGGCACATCCGTGTCACCACGAGCGAGGGTGCTCGTGACATACTGTAAATTCCATCAGCAGTCATAGCATGCACAAATTCAATGTGAGAAAGACCCTGGGCAAAGATTAATTTTTTTACTGGTAGAAATGGATATCTCTTCAAAATTGATATGTTAAGGCAAAAAAAAAAAATATATATATGGGGTCATTATGTAATCTTGCAGTATTGCACAGTGGATGTTTGTACTTCAAACACTCCAGGGTGCACATTCTCTGCATGTGACCGTGTTTGTAGTTGTTTGCGTCAGAGTATAAACAGGCCCTTAGTCACTCTTATATTAAACACGCCAGGGATATCTGACCCCTCAGTCAGTACAATTTTAGCCACTTTAGGAACTGTGATACTTTTGTCCGAGAATGATATGGAACCAAGGCAGGACACATTTCAAGACAGAAAAGCTCTTCCTCTTTCTCCTACACATGAATCACATTTTCAGCTTCTCAAACCTACTAAATGATTAACCTAAGGAAAATGCCAGGGACTTAGACAACTTATTTGCATCCTATGAATAATATATAATTTTAGAAAATCAGAAATTGTGTTAAAAGAAACCTATGCAATGTTCCACTTCTCATAACCATATCTATTTCTGAGGCTATACTGTTTAGTCTAGAGCCAGCATTTCAACAATATATAAAAATATTTCAAAGAATCTACCCCTCAGTGATCCTAGGGAAGAGCTGGAAAGGGACCTTTCAACCTGTATCTCAGAAAAGGAGTAAAATTCAGCCATAGATAGAATAAGCTCAAACTCTATATATGTCAAGTCTTTTATTGCTTACATTTATATAATTTAAAGTTGACTAAAATGTACCTAGGGCAATGTGTTGCTATCTAGTTCCAGCATCTCTGGATTATACATTTTGCATATGTGTTAAATTAACATTTTAGAAAAAAAAAAAACTTTAAATATTTCACAAAAAGCTTCAGTGTCACAATCTAATCTATTAACTGAGATATCTGATGTAGTCCAGGATGGCATTACATTAAAATCAAAATCGAAGACCAATATTTAGATGAATCTACAGTGGGTACGGAAAGTATTCAGACCCCCTTCAATTTTTCACTCTTTGTTATATTGCAGCCATTTGCTAAAATCATTTAAATTAATTTTTTTCCCTCATTAATGTATACACAGCACCCCATATTGACAGACAAAAAAATAATTTTTGAAAATGTTACAGATTTATTAAAAAAGAAAAACTGAAATATCACATGGTCCTAAGTATTCAGACCCTTTGCTCAGTATTTAATAGAAGCACCCTTTTGAGCTAATACAGCCAAGAGTCTTCTTGAGAAAGATGCAACAAGTTTTTCACACCTGGATTTGGGGATCCTCTGCCATTCCTCCTTGCAGATCCTCTCCAGTTCTGTCATGTTGGATGGTAAACGTTGGTGGACAGCCATTTTTAGGTCTCTCCAGAGATGCTCAATTTGGTTTAAGTCAGGGCTCTGGCTGGGCCATTCAAGAACAGTCACAGAGTTGTTGTGAAGCCACTCCTTCGTTATTTTAGCTGTGTGCTTAGGGTCATTGTCTTGTTGGAAGGTAAATCTTCGGTCCAGTCTGAGGTCCTTAGCACTCTGGAGAAGGTTTTTGTCCAGGATATCCCTCTACTTGGCCGCATTCACCTTTCCCTCGATTGCAACCAGTTGTCCTGTCCCTGCAGCTGAAAAACACCCCCACTGCATGATGCTGCCACCGCCATTCTTCACTGTGGGGACTGTATTGGACAAGTGACGAGCAGTGCCTGGTTGTCTCCACACATACCGCTTAGAATTAAGGCCAAAAAGTTCTATCTTGGTCTCATCAGACACCTGAAGGACTCTGAGATGGTGAGAAATAAGATTCTCTGGTCTGATGAGACCAAGATAGAAATTGAAGGGGTTCTGAATACTTTCCGTACCTACTGTAAATTCATAGCTGTCTCATTCACCAACGTTTGGGATCCTAGGTACAAATCATGGACCTACAGCTCCCTGGTATAATAAGTACAGTAGGTGACACAAACATGACAACAATGGCAAAAGGCTTCCAAAATGGCTCCCAAACGAGGACTTTTCACTGGCCTGTCCAAAGATAAGTGATACCCTAGGCAGCTTGACTCCAAATTCAATAAGCAGGCTTCAGCCTACACATATCCAAAATTAGGCTTGGCTTTCAAAGTTCAAAAATATACTTTAAATATTCAATGATATAGGCTGAGGGAGGCCCTCACATCTAATGTTTATATAAAAAATCATTGTGTTTAGTCTTCTCATTTATAATTTGATGAGTGTTATTTTTACAACCATTGCTTGCATGTATTACATAAATTTTTGTGCATTGCAAATGATACCTGTGTTTTAGCTGTTTTTCACAAACTGCAAAATGTGGTAATATCACTGTTAGTACTTGCTCCCTGTATTTGTGGTGGACTTTGCTCTTGGTAGACAAGTTTCAAACATCCGAGAGACATGGAAGGAAAGAGAAAAAAATATTCTGCAGCAAAATAGCAAAAGTTATACTGTACCGCTGAGCCCTCTGCTTTTAATAGAGATGGGAAGCTAAAAAAAATTAAATGGCACTAGGACACACTCTAACTGGTCCTGATGCTGAACAGAAAGAAAAGAAAGAAAAGAACTAAAGCAGTTCCATTACAAGGGGCACAGAGGAGTGCTTTGTTCTTTTGAATTTATAAGATCAGTGTGGGCATTGAGAAACACAAGAACCAAAAGAAGCCATGCACAGACAAAGAAAAGACCTTAAGCATAAGGCCAAAGCGACACTGGAATGGCTCAGCAACAGAAAGGTGAATGTTTAGGAATGGCTACGTCCTGATCTTAACCCCACTGAGAATCTGTGGCACTATTTGAAAGGAGGTGCCATCCCAGCAAACTAGAGATTCTCTATAAATTCTGCCAAGAAGAATGGGGAAGAATCACTCCTGAACAATGTGCAAAACTGAGCCATACTTACCTCAAAAGAATTAAGGCTATATTGCAGCAAAAGAGTTCTTGACAAAGTATACATTGGTAGGGCTTGAATACTTATGTAAACACTAACTTCTGAGTTTTTATTCTTCAGTTAAATATCTACAGAAAATGGTTTATTTTGATTTAGGAAATGTATCGCTACAGCATAAGAGTTCACATTAGAAATACTGAATGGATAAATATGTGTACAAATCTTTTGTCATGCAGAAAATCATGATGACTTTCAAGGGGATTGAATACTTTTGCATACCACTATAGAGCACATATATGGAGAAAGCAGAATACCAAAAATGATATTTCTCAAAGAATGTCACTAAATTGGCATTAAACACTCCAAACAGAACACAAAAGGTGACTGGGTATCAGAATCTGTCTGCTTCTTTTTTGTGAAACAGACTTGTGTGTCTTGTGCAGCATTACAAGGAATGTGGAGAAGCATACCGACAGCCAAAGTGATCTCTCATACAATTATAATACAAGTACAAAAATTTAAACAAAATTAAGTAAAACCAAAATGAAGAGCATATTTAACAAGTTTTGAAACATGACACAGCTAAGGAATGAATGCATTGATTTTTACTTATCATTAAGGCACTTGATGCTAGTAAAGCCCTGGCATCATGAAGGTACGGCATTAAAGATGAACAGGTGGTACACGGTGGCAATTTAAAAGGAGGATCTACCAGATGTTAAGCCCACACTAACAAATTACTTACCAAATTTCTAATTCTGGTCCAAGTCTGTATGTTGCACCCTTGGATTTGGCTATTTCAATGCCTGTAAATTGACAAAGAGAAAAAGGCACAATATCTTTATTGCTGTTTATTATCTTTTGTGTGTATTTTTATGATGTTTTTTTCTTTTAATTCATTCATAACATTAACTGGCAGTTCCCCACTGGTCTGTCCAGGAAATTGCTGCATATGTGCTTTTCTTCTCTTGTCACTAACATTCATGCAGGCAGGAATAACACAAGCAAACACAGTGTGTCACTGTTATGAATTGCAGTCTGTTGTCCTTAAGTATGATTTTTGTGAATCAGGTTTCATTTTAAATTATTAACTCCCATTGTTTTATCATTTTGTTGGTGACATCATCACAGTGCCATTTTGAGATGCTTGGCCGTTTTGATTCGTTGTTTTTTTGCTGGTCACATATTCAACAGCGGTGCTGCATGTGATGTCACAATTACCTGATTAAGACTGCACTGTTGTACAACTGGTGGCATCCAAGTTTATTGATAAAATTAAAACGATTGATTCAAATTATTGAGGAAGACAGGTTTGAAAATGTTTTTCAAATAACAATTTTTGATTTTATGTTTGGTGTTGTGGTGACAGATTTATTTTAACTTCCTGGGTCAGCCCTAAGCTTGTTTTTCTGACTACTTTTTGTCTTTCCTCTTTCTGGTAGAGTCATTTCTTACTACATGCTCAAAACACATCCTTCTAGACAAGCTAGTCCATCTGTTCACAACATCCATCTTGCCTATGTCTCTCCTGTTCCGTCTGTCCAACATCCAGCGCTTGAGCCTCTTTATGTCAGGCAAGTTTTTATGGGCATTGAATTCAGCATTCAAAAAGACCATGCAGTACTGTGTTCGGGCAGACAACCCCTCCATTTATTTTAAGGTCTGTGTATGTTATAAATACTTCTAAAGCATATTTCACATTACACTAATTTTCCATTGAGGTTCAGTTATACTCTTCATTTACATAATCTTAGTGAGTCAGATGCGGTCAAAAGTGCGCTTCTGTTAAGTTCAGTCAAACAGTCTAACATACCTAGTGACTCACTCCAACTAGTCTAAAACTTACTCCAACAAAATCAAGCAGGTTTGATTTTGTCTTCAGTCGTATGGGTGGGCTTTGAAAAGTTAATTCCAAATATTGTTTTTAGTAAGTTTAAAAAGTATTTGCATGTTAATTTCAAAGCCAAACAGAACAAAAACGTATAACGCTACAAATACCTCTAACGCAACATGAAACATAATTTTCTTTCAATTTATTACGTTTTACTATTTTTTACTATGGTTAATGGCTAGCTGTAATGTAAAATAGTTCTATTATCCATAAGTATCAATTCCCATGAAAATGACATGTTTAAATTGTACATCCACTTACCCATACATGAGCGGCAGAGCCGCGAATGTTGGTGAGCAAAGCAAGTAGTATACAATAAATAAATACTAAATGAATCATAACTATATTAAGAGAAGTACAATAAAACAAAACACATTGAAAATACTACAACAAAAATGACAAAACCAACACTACAACAAAAATAAATATAAGCCACAAAACAGTTGTACTCTTTGGCCACTTTTCACATAAAATGCTTTAATCAGTGCAGTGCCTCTTTAGCACATAAAATTTTTAAAATGCATCACTGTGGAGCTGTTTGACAGAAAACACTAAATTGGCACAACTGGTGCGAAGTGCATCTGGAAACACATCTGTGTTTTGGTTTGGGTAAAGTGGATAAGCCTAAAAGAGGAAAAAAACACAAACATTAGGAAGGGTATTTTGTGTGCACATGACATAAGAGCCAATAAGTAGGTGATGACAAACCCGTGGCTTTACATTCTTCAAAACACTGGAATTAGTGTGTCTACTTTTCTAAAGCACGCTGTATCTCTCCAGTGTCTTGTGTGCAAGAGGAAAGCTATATGAAACTCCTTCATTCTTCAGTGTTCTCAAAAACTCAGGCATTTAAGGAATCTAGAGATACTGTATCTGCAAGTTTCTCTTATGATCAGTACACGATGTTGAAATTAAAAGTGGGAAAAAAATGGAACACTAAAGGCTGTTGAACTGGAAATATTAGGCATATGTGCATACATTTCATAATATTACTTAATCAGAAAAAGGAAAACACTATTGTGCTGTATAAGAAGATTTTGCCTTGAGCAACTTGAAAGATAAGATGTAATTCTAACAGCAAGCTCAAGCCAGATATTAGCCTTCTGTTTATTTACAACCAGTTTCCACTCAAATTACATTCCTACCTTCACCTTTATGTAAACAGTAATATCTGAACGTAGTAACTCATGACTTCCTCTCTACTTGCACTGACAGCTTCAATTTTTGCTATTGTGGAAACTGAATGTTCTCTTCGTTCCCTTGTACTAAGTCATGTCTGAGAAGTAGGCTTTACAAAATCATGCTTTGTTTTAGCAAACAGAAAAATGTTTGTGCAAAGGACTCAAGGCCCATGCCTTCCACACAGGAGGCTGGTCTGAAAACTTCGTCCACACTATACACTGAAAAAAAAATGTGAATGATTCACACTTAATATTTTCAATCTGAACCAATATAATTCTTTTTAGCTTATTGATCCCACAATTTTTAAATTGAGGCAAATCATTTAGAGTGATTGGGTGCAATTCACTTGTTTTTTTTACTGAATTAAATCTATTTTTTAAGTTGTTCTTCTTTTTTGGCAGTTGGAAAGTCATCAAACTGGAAAGTTCAACCAAAAGAATATACAAACGGCCCCCAAACACAGCACATGAACAACCTAAAATATTAAGTTAAATGAAATAGGATTTTTACGTTTATTCTGTCCACCATAACTTAATTTGGTACAAACAATTTTTTTTTACTTTGATTGAGATCTGAAACCAAATATTTCAAGCTGCAACACTAAATGACTAATCTTAAGTTGCTTGAAAGAGAAAATTTACGTTGAATGAACAACATCAATGTTATACTTTTTTCAGTGTACTTCACTTATTTTATATCTGTGCTGTAGCAAGCATTACAATGATATTTGAAGATTAAAGATCTGACAGGCTCAGAGATATAAATGTCATTTGGGTTTTGTGGGGTGACACGATGGCACAGTGGTTAGCCCTACTGCCTCATGAACACACAATTATGCTAGTACAGGCACAGGGTATCCTGGATTTAGAAGAGTTTAGAACATTATATTACTCCATTTTAATTTTAAAAGTAAATGTAAGAATTATATAAGGCCTTCAATAAATACTATTCATCTGATTTTATGAAATATCCACTGTTGGTCATCTCTAGGCACAGGCGCAAAAAGACTCACCCTGTGCTCTTTGATTGAATCGCGTGGAGAATGAAGAGTGTGAACATGCTCTCATAAGTCAGGCTAACTAACACCTTCAAGGGGGGGGGCCCTCCCGCCTCACCACTCAATTAATATGTAATGTAAAAATAAATACACATCAAGAGAAGGAACAAGACACTGACAACTGGCAACACTGCCAAGGATTTGGTTCCACTGTAATATTTTTGGTAGAATTATTTTAATGAGGTAAATTTCTCAGGGGGGCACCATTAGTTAATGTGGCCTAGAGGCGCCATACACCCTAAAGCCGGCCCTGATGATATTAGTTTCTGGTGTCACAGCTAAACACTGCCCATCAGCCACAAACTAGAGGCCTCCGCATTACAAAGAGGCTCTCATCTGGTTGAGCAATGAAGGGAGACTTCCTCTACTCCGCACATGAGACAACTGAAATTGCAGCTGTGTGTTTCAATGTGTGCTCTCATCTAGGCGCATGCTTCCATCAGTTACCTCAACTGTTACACGTACTGTAGACAGTAAAACCATCCACATCATTAGGAGATATATAGCTGTCAAGACTCAAAAAGCATAAAGAGGAAAATTATACATTTTCAGGAGGTACTGAAAACCCATTCTGCTGGGATTCCGTGTGTGACAGGGAGACTTAAAAGAAAGAGCATGAGATGTTAATTCCTAGCAGAGACTTGTACTAAACTGTTAAAGGCGGCCATTACAAAAGCTTTACTGGAGGGCCTACAGAGACTTACTTCACTCACCTGACTTATATTGTCAGACGTGAACGCCTGCCTAGAATGAATAAGCACCTAAAGAGCACAAAGTAACACTGTAATTTAAAAAAATATAAGTATACTCATTTATCTTTTTTTCTAAACCACTAATCCTGTTCAGGATTGTGGGGAATCAGTGCCAATTAGGGATGTCAGAATTTTTGTATTTGATTCCAATACCAGTGAAAATTTACAATACTCAATGTCTATTCAAGACCAAGGCAAAAAAAAAAAAAAAAAAACAGAAATCCCATTCAATGCATCTTTATAAAAAGTATCTCCATTACCCAAATGAACAAAAAATACTTATACATACTAATAGTAACACTAGCTTTAAAATAAACTAGTATTGACATTCATAAATGTCAACATGCAATGCAGGGCTTGAATTTTAATGTGTGATAGACACAGGGATTCCCCGAGTGTAACAACAATTCAGGGGCATGTTATAATCTTTGGGTGATCTCAGCACAGGGTTTAGAAAGAATGATATTATCATAGGCTACCTGATTTACCTTACCATGTGCACATTATACATTTATTCTCTGACATTTTTCTCCAATAAATTAACCATACTGCTTAAAGTCAATACAATAATAAAAACATAAACATTATTATGTCTTTACTGTTAGATTAGCAAATCTGAAAAAAAAAAAAAATTCTGAATATTCTTGTTTAAACAAAATTGTTCTTCTAACAGAATGCTTTTAAAATCTGCTTTGTCAGAAAATCTCTTTGTTTCGAGGACTCAGACAGCATTTCTGCAATATATAAAATTATTTTAAAGTCCCTCCCTTTCAAAGATCCAAGAGGACAATGGGAAAAGGATCTCTCACTCAACATATCAGAAAAGTAGTGGAAGGTAGCAATGCAGAGAATTCATTCGAGCTCCATATGTGCAAAGCATACAATTATTTAACTCAAAATTATATATCGAGCACATCTGTCTCGGTTAAAATTGTCCAAAATGTTTCCAGGGCAAGATCCAACCTGCGAACGCTGCACTCAAGTTCCAGCCTCACTGGGTCACATGTTTTGGGCCTGCATCAAATTAACATTATTCTGGACAAAAATTTTTAAGTGCCTTTCAACAGCCTTGGTCTCACAATCCCTCCCAACCCATTAACGGCTGTGTTTGGTGTTCTTCCAGATGGGCTTAAAGTGAAGAAGGACAAGCAAACTGTGATTGTTTTCGCTACACAATTGGCATGCAAACTTATTTTGCTAAACTGGAAGAATCCTAACTCTCCTCTTTTAAGTCAATATTTGAAATTGGAAAAAATGAAATTCTCAGTTAGA
This sequence comes from Polypterus bichir lapradei, assembly GCA_026402145.1. Lineage (NCBI taxonomy): Eukaryota > Metazoa > Chordata > Cladistia > Polypteriformes > Polypteridae > Polypterus > Polypterus bichir. The sequence continues at coordinate 2,350,869 of JANRMT010062853.1, read as the reverse complement.
GGATCTGTGCAGAACTTTTTCAAAACCTGACTAATGAAAAAAGGATCTAATCAATAATATCTCTCATTTATAAAAAAAAATCCTGGAGAGAAACAGTAGGGCGACAAGATGTGATCGGAAGACACTTAAAAGACCTGCGAGACTAAAGAGATTGGCCACGGAGCATCTCACAGAGACCTTAAACATGAGACTTTGTGCCAAGAGACTGACCCAGGACCGTCTCACGATGATGTAGAACATGAGATTCTTGCAAGACACTCCCTACTTACAACCAAATAACTGCACGGGCAGCAACACAATGCTGGATGGATGGAATTATCAGCCCATAACAAGTGGAATTGAAAAAAGTACATTCAATCCGGACAGTAGCGCTATACACATGCAGAGCAGGTTACTGCTTATGAAAGCAGTGGAATTTGAAAGGCTCAAAAAAAAAAAAAAAAAATGTTGGCACGATACACATGTGGAGAATGTTAAAGAATATGAAAGTAGGAAAATTAGAAAGTATAAAAAAAAGAAAGTAAAGATCGCAGTAACGTAAACAAATGGAAATTATTACTCGAAAAAGGAAAAGTAATCGCCACCGGACCAGGTGTCGTTAAAATAAAAGCAGGATAAAGCGATTTCAGAAATAAAAGACAGAGTAGAAAACAAAGTAAAACGTCATAAAGAGCTTAAAAAACAAGGGGCCAAACACATGCAGAACAAGATACAGAATATGAAAGGAGAAAAAAACGACAAGTGTCAAAACAAAGAAAGTAAACATCGCATTTGCACAAAGAAAGAGAAATTATTACTCAGAGAAATAACGAAAAGGCGAATAGAGATCGAATATATGGACATAGGTGATATGTCAGAAGTATGTAAATATTGTAAGGCTTTGAAGTTTAAGTCAAGAGAATTTAAAAAAAGGAGTTTACCTCACATGCATTTATTGGTTACTTTGCAAAAAAAATTATTAACTGCTGATGATAAAGATCGTTTTGTCTGTGCTGAAATTCCAAAAAGAGAAACCTATCCTAAATTATGGTACAAAGTCATTAAACACATGTCTCACTGACCTCATTAAAAAGATTCAGCACATTGGGACTTGAAAGATTCCAAATATTGTTTTTACAGAAGTTCTGAAATAAAAGTGAAACTAATGAAATAGCAACAATTCAAAGAAAAAAAAATCTTAAAAGTGTGTACCTGGAAAAACAAAAACAGGGGTTGGCGAGCAAAGCCCCCTAGTTTTAGAATAAGCTCTTAAAGCACTGAGGAAGTAGATTCTCTTCCCATTTCTTTTTCTTCTCCATTTATCTTTATCTGCCTATTAAACTCATCAATTTATTTATTTTTACTAGCTTTAAGTTTTATTCCGTTGGCCATGCTGTCTTTCTCAGGGGTGGGATTGATTGGTTTTCAATCCTATTTTTTGTAAAAATTGATTATCTGTATGGAATGATTACAATAAAATCAATAAAATAAAAAAAGAAAGAAAATCTCTTTGTTAGGTTTATAACATTTGCTATTGTAAGGTTAATATTTGCATCATTAGCTGTTTACACAAACTTACTAAGGAGTGGTACTTAACTAATAAGTCAAATTAATTCAAATTTAAACATCACAAACTCTTGACCCATTCCTCCTTTTTCACATTTGTCCAAAACCTTACAGCTCTCTGCCTAAAACTGGTCCTGCTAGTTTTACATTACTCCATTATTTTAAAACTCTTGTATAACGGTACTATTTGTGCTGTTTTCAGAGTATCCTATGAGTGAGACTTTTGTCATTGCTTATGCCTGTATACAAGTTTGGAATGAAAACATTAACTGGACTTACGTTAGCTGTATTCATTTAATCTTAGCCATTCAAATGTCATATGTGCTTTCAAAACTAAATTTCGTCACATTTTAGGCATAAACATTAGTTTTCCCTCAAAAACCAAATAAATGACACCCATCTGACATTTGCACATTTGTATTCAGCAAAGAAGTATTCTGATTTTCCTGTTTCTGTGATTTTGCATATTTTTTAAACATATTTCATATTAATTGGAAAAAGATATCCAGACAAATGGAAATCAACCATTCCATTGTCCAGAAGATCATCTAAAAGTGTAGATTTCCAAAAATCTTCCAACTTGTCCAGGCCAGGCATATTTGTTATTTTTCAAAAGATTATTCCAGTAGGATAATCTCCTCTCAATGCACATATTAATGAAAAATCTTCGTTTACCTCTAATTAACAGGTCATGCAAAATATTGCATTTAGTTTGTAATTGTCTGACACTAGCAGTCATTTTATTAGTCTTGCACTTATACCTGTAAATGTGTGACTAGGAAACTGTGACAGGGTCAAGAAAATTGCAAATAAAATAAGTTGATGAGCTCATAAAAAACTGCTCTAAAAACATATTGGGATCAGATAACCATACTAGCTAACAATATGATACTGTCACTGACATACAAATGTGATGGCATGTACCTGCACACTTATGAGGCATCCTTTCTGGCAGAACTGCGTAAGTCATGAAAACCTTAAAAGGTCTTGTAATTTCAGGACTCAGGACGAGAAGCAAAAGTCGACTCCTTATTCTAAGGTGCCGAATATAGCCCACCTCCATGCGCCACAGCCCACGAACACCTTGCATCGTATGCATTGTATTCAATGTGCCAATAACTTACTTTTTAAGATCCGGTCTAAGTTTCCATCAAAGTCCAAAGCCCACTGATTGAGGGCACAAGTCGCCAAAGTAACTTTGCGTCCCATGCTGAGAATGACACTGAAACCTGGAACAAATCTAATGACAACAAAGTCAATCCGGGTTGCGAGTCTGTAGCTCTTAAAGCTATACAGTCCACATTTCAGGCTATCATTCGAGAACTGTGCGCAACGTGCGCATGCGTACTCTGAGATACAAACCAGAGGGCGGAGCGGGTACAGATCGTCCGTTATCGACCCGAGTTGTCATCGCGAGTTGTTTTTAGTTCAATTGTATTTGCCCGCAAGCATACCACAGACTAATAGTTTTCTGCCTTCGATAAAGACCGCATAGTGGAAACACCCGCGACTATCATTTACTGACAACCGTATATCAGAACGACTATTGGTTTTTGCTCTAGTATACCGACGACATAATTTTGACAAATAAATGTGAATGATAAAATCATGTATATTTGAAGCTTTTTTTTTTAATCTGAACCAAGCACCCTTGAAGAGTGTGACAGGCAGCACATGGCACTGGGCAACCCACACAGGTATTGAACTACTCTTAGATTTCACTCGGTGTTATTTGTAAACAGGTCTTTGCATTAATAGTTATAATAAATGCAAGGCTGCGGAGCAGAGTTTTAGACACTGCCTGTCAGCTCCAGATATCTAGGTTCAAATCCCAGCCTGGTCGCTCCTTATGTCAGTATGACTTTTCTCCAGTTTCCTTATGCATCCCAAATAAACATATATACTGTAAGGCTCATCTCTCTCTGTCTCTCTAGATTACGCCTGTATGTATAACTGCACTGTTAAAATGTGGATATCCATCAAAAAACTGTCAAAGCATAGACGAGTTGGAGGTTTGTATCTTTAAAATGAATGCAATCAGTAATTAATATTTTAACATTATACTGAATTGTTTAATTTAATACTTAGTATACACTCACCTAAAGGATTATTAGG
>JANRMT010062853.1:2300765-2324792 GCA_026402145.1 Polypterus bichir lapradei | reverse complement strand
ATATAGAAAAGTAAGTCTTCTACGTAAGTCTTTAATTACTTTACCTTTTTATTTCCTCATAAAGTGCAGGTATATGAAATCATTTCTTGAAGGAAGACAATATCTGTTATGTAGTTGTTGCACAAGCTGCTGAACTCCAGGTTTTTCAACAGTATATACAGGTAGAGTACTCTGCAACTGCCCTGTTTAATCTCTTGGCCTCTGGTGATTTTTTTTTGTCATACTTTTTATGCTGTGCAAATACAATTTTTCTTCTCTTCTTTCTGATAACAGGACACACCATTTAGTTGTGTTATATTTGTAACTGTGTTTATTTTAAGAAAATTAATGTTGCCTATATCTTTTAGAAAAAGTATTATGTCAATCAAAACATAAAGAATATTAAATAACATAGCCATTGTAATTATGTTCAGAACCATTAAATAATTAAAACTCTTTTAAAATATTAGACATTACAAATTATTACACAGCACTGTATTTTAAACAAAATTATTTTTTACTCATCTACTTATAAAGTAGATAGGAACAGAGCACATATTCATCACTTTTACATGCCATTTATATATTATGTGTGAACATTCAGCCAGACTACAGACAGACACCACACAGAAATCCAAACACACGCTTTTAATATTCAGTTCTTTCCTTTAAAGTCCTTTTAACTTTCGCTTTACTTTCCTTTCCTTTCCTTCTTTTCCTCTCCTCTGCCGCTTCCACTCCTCTCCCGCAGGCTCTGTCTGTCCTCTTCTTCCCATCTCCGGCTCCCTGAATGGAGTGAGCCGGATCCTTTTATAATGCACCCGGATGTGCTCCAGGTGCTCCCTGATGACCTTCCTGCAGCACTTCCTGGTGTGGCAGAAGTGCTGCAGTCCATAGCTCCGGAACCATCCAGGTGCCCCCTGGCGGTGGTCACGGACCCCCACAGGGTTGAGTTTCCAAGTTCCATGGCCTCCATGCAATTCAGGAGGGCTGCCCTCTTGCATCTCGGGAAAGCAATTGCTCCTCTCCAGGCGTCCCACTGGGGTAAGGTCCCTGGTCATATGTCACATGTGTTAAATCCAAAAGATTTCTAACAATTGCATGACCCTAACGTTTACAATGACAACCTACACAATCTCAAAAGATTGTATTGAACTGATCGCAACCAACAGGTAGAAATAATTGCAGATTGTTGTTTTAATCTGGGAAATGCTCAACAAACTAAAAACCACATGTCAAATCACATACATAAATTTCCTTAATTAACAATATAACAACTGCTTCTCGAAACTCACTATACTGTGTTGCGTGCCAGTCCTTTAAATGTTTGGCTAAACTGGTAGTGTTCCCCACCTTGGTCCGTATTATGCAGTAGCACAAGTTGCATACAAGTTTGCGGGAATCTTTGGGTTTACCATCTTCATTTGGAACAAAGCCAAAATATTTCCAGCTGGCACTGCGGCTGCACTCTTTGTCAATTAAATGTGACAGAGAAAGCTTTGATGCCGTTGAGGTTGATAGTAAATAACGATGCTGATATCACATATCAAAACGTCAACACACATGCCACCCAGATTTTTGCTGGCACTGCAATTCACACACACATCACCTTCATTTCTAACAACGTGCTCAAAGGACACTGGGAAAATGTGACAGCCATGATGTGTGTGCATAAGCATTCTGAACGTCAAGAATAAACCCGGCCCAAAGGGTGAATCATGTACTCAAGGACATCAGTGGAAATCAATAGGAAGTGCATTTAAAACTAAACCCAGTAAGCACTTGAAGCAAAAACGTTGATGACCTTTACGAAGAATATTGGGACAGCTTAGCTATTAGCTAAAGACATTAGCTTAATGGACTGAATGGTCTCTTCTCATTTGTCAAATTTCTTATGTTTTTATGTTCTTATAAACCTGGTTATTAATTCTGAACACATACAGAATATGTCTTGGGGGATTATCACTGGAGGATCCCATAGATGAAAAAGATAGGGAGCTGCTGATAGTTCTTATGATTTCTAAATAGTTACTTCATCCAGTTCCTCTAGAAGTTATTATGTATTTTATTAGCTCTGGTGGCTCATCTAGAGCAAGTCAAACTTTTCCATTTTGGAAACATATTCTTTTGTTTTCACCTTTAAAAAATGTCAGCTTGACAGGGATCACATTGGTGACTGAGCTTTCCCAAGTAGTGCTCTTCAAACAAACATTGATCTAAGGATGTAAAAGAAATGCTTGCATATGATTTGATGATGTTCTCATTTGTTAGCATGGATTTCCCCTTGTTTTTCTTCCCCCAATTCAGGATTATTTCTGGTTTATCAATGTGCTTCACTGTTTTGTCTTCTTATTGTTTCTTGTTCTTTGTTAGTTTAGCGCCTTGTTTACTTGATGCTCAGCAGGTGTTGCTGCTCTTCTTCTTGCTGCTATTATGTTGGTTAGAACTTTGCTCTTCAAAAACTTTGCCTTAAACACACAACCATAGGTCACTTTGCAGTCCTTTATGTACATATGTAATAAAGCTCAATGTTCGGTGATGAATACATGCAGTAGATTAAAAAAATATTAAGTTGTTTTTAGATGGTAAAGTATGGAGTATTTTTTGAGTTAGGATTTGAGTGACACAACAAAAGACTACATACAAATAACACTAAACTCTCTTGCCAGTTGTTTACACAATGAGAAGTTTACTCTTCATTAGGAATTCTGAACACTTATTTGACCTACTTCTCAATTATCGGCATGTATTTCTCCATCTTTTCATTCTTGCATTCTACACTTGACACTCAGTAGACGTCCCTGCTCTTCTTCTTATTCCTATCATGGTGTTTTTCGTCACATAATCGGCTTCCAAGATTTGCTTGATGCCAAGCAGATGTTGCTACTGTTCTTTTTCTTTCTGCCATGTCACTTGCTTTTGCAATTACTTTGCTGTAATAAGCACATGAGTACGGGTCACTCTTGCTGAGGTTGCCACTACCTAATTTTTTTACAGTGTCAGGAACATATCTGATAATAACCTTTTGATTAAGACCAGGACCAAAATACAGTTTTAGCCCCAGAAGTTCAAGGGTAGTGGCTTAACAGACGGACCTAACTTAGCATTTTATATATACAGAGAACTTTAAAAATCCAGTCATGCCAGAATAAATGGTGGAATCATAGCTTTTGTTGTTGCATCTATTTTAATACTGTTTATCCTCACATTAATTTAAACCCATTTACAAATTGTTCCTTGGTGAACAAAAAAAAAAAAAAAATACTGACTGCCCACTTCACACACACTTCCTGGCTCTGTGACTGAATCTCTGCTAAATTAAGTTATCCTCAAAATTCCTGCATGCAAACCTCTAATCTTTCAATCCACAACATGCCAGCCATGCACCATATCTGTTGTACCAATAAGCCACAAAGCTGAGCACTTTACTATCTATAACAGAAGTTGGAAACTTCAGTAGCAGATGAGTTGGTACCACACCACTATCAGACAAATCTGTGACCTTGGCCGCAGATCTTCAACATCAACCAGTGAAGTGGTCATGGATTTTTCAGCTCACTCAGAAGTAATGTGATTGTACATCCATCTCCAAGGTTAGCACAGGTAGTGGAAACTACTGTAACTGAATATTGCTAGTCTAGCTGAAACATTCCACAATTAAAAACAGTTAAATGAGATTCATTGAGTCAAAGGTTTTCCATAATAGGTATAATAGATTGGCACAATGTTGCCTATAGGGATATGATTTTACATTTAAATGTAATGAAGGCTTTTCATTCTGTGTGTCTCACATTCATAACATCGTTGGTATAATACAACACACAGATCTCCTCAGGCATATTGGCGTGTAAGTTACAGGTGCCATGAACGTTCTTCAGCTTAGAAAGATGAAACCATGTACATTAACAGTCAGAGAATTAAAAAAAAATGATTGCTTGATTTATAGCTTTGTGTTTTTCCAGTTGAATTTTAATCATAATTGTCCTTTGGTCTTAGGTATTTTGATTTATTGGTTATTTTGGTTTTGACTTAAAAACATAATTTTGACCAGATATCTATCTTTTTTATTTGTATGTTTGTCTCTGTTGCTCAAAAATATAACATTGGCTTAATGTTTTTATGGTTGTGCTAAAATTCCCAGTGATCACAGGTGAGATCAGGTCAGGTCAGGTTGGGGAGCATGCACTGGTACAGCGTTGTCACACCCACCACACGATGAAACAGCTCGGGATCCTGGTTGGCAAACCCCCAGGCAGACATGTTGTCCAGTCCCACCCTCTGGAAATGACCACCTATCTGCCACAGCCAGGTGTTATGTCGGTGTCCCCTTGGCCTGGTCCAACCACTCAGGTCCTTAACAATGAGGATCCTGTGATCCGGATCACCCTCAGGGAGTCACGCCACATGGCCATTGTGCCGTAACTGACACTCCCTCACAATACAGGTAATGTATCAGTACTCTGTGAGCAACTGCTCATTCGACACAAAGTCAAACCAGTGGTACCCAAGGATTCTCCAAAGAGACACAGTACCAAAGTAGTCCAATCTTCATCTTAGGTCACTGGATAGCGTCCATGTCTCGCAACCATACAGCAAGTCAGGAAGCATCAGGACTCTAAAAACTTGGACCTTTGACCTTTGGAAAAGATATCGGGAGCGCCACACTCCCCTTTCCAGAAACTCATTTTGTCTACTGACTTCATAAGAAGAATCACCAAAGACATGAATGTTGCTCCCGAGTGATAACAATGTTTTGTCTTTAATGGTTTTGAACAACACTGGTTGTTGTCTGGTAAGCAGAGTACTCAGTTGTCACACTATGGTTTGGAAACATGAATTGAAAGAGACCACCATAAGCTCAAGCTATCATTCCACACTGGATCTTCACTACCATTCCCATTTGGTCACTTGGATTTTGCCTGTGGTTGCACATAAACAAAAAACAAAGTGTGGCTAGACTAATCTTGCCAGGTTAAGAAAAGCAATGAACAAAAAACATGCCATAAAGTGTGACAGTCCAGGTTGGCTCCGCTGTCCCTGGCAGCTTGAACCCGAGACAATCTATAATGAAATTGAGGATGAGCTGGGCAAATGAGGACACACGCTGTTAGCAAGAGGAGCTGCAAAGTGCTTTATGCTTTATTCCAAAGTCAAAACAAAGTGCTCAAATAGTGCAGTGCAAAGTTTCTTCCTTAAATAAAAAATAATCTAATAAAGATCAAGTGCAAAGTGGAGGTTAAAATCAATAAATATCTATTAGAAATGAAAACTTGTCCTTAAAAACGTAATCTGAGCTGCATTGCTTCCTAACTAAAAACCAATGTGTCCTCTGCTTACCCTTATTAGGTCACTTCAGCATGAGGAGACGTCAACCAAAAGGGGCAGACAACCATTAATCCTCGCTTGTGTCCCTTGGAGTCCTAGGGGTTGCAGCTCCAAGCCTGCTCCTACTCCTACTGCCAAACCCTCAGCCTCCAAGGGAGCTTTCACTGAGCACATGATTGCTCCTGCTCCTTGAGTTAAAGCACAATATTGGCAAAAATGAACAAAAGCAAAAGTTACTACCGGGGCATAATAACAAGATATGATGTTCATTACCGCTGGGCCACATCCATCATAAAGAAAGAGATGCCATGTTAAATATGGACCTTCAAAAGAGAAATCACTGCTGCCGCAGCAGTAATCATGGATGTGGTCTTGTGTTCCTGCATGAAGTACAACCTGAAAGCTTATACAGTGACACCATTGCTTATAGGTATGACATTACATTTTGAGATATTTAACAGGTTCTTGTCAGATATTGTCTTGTATTATGTGCGTAAAAAGAAATCCCAGATTTGAATTTTTTTGGTTGATTCTGGATATTAATTGGATAGGTCTCCTTAAAGGTGTCTCATTGTTACAATCTCCATTTTTGAGGGTGTAGACCACAAGGTCTACATTTTTAGATCTTTCTGTATTTTGAAAGACTAGTTTTAGATTTTTGAAGTGTCTTTTTGAGTTTTTCACTGTTCTTGCCTGAAGTGCCATCTGAAAGCTTATTAAGTGACAAAGTTGCTTATATAGTAAAATATTAAAGTATGAGTATTACGAACTGCGGAGGGCAGTTCCTGTTGGTGAATGGCAGACGGCCCTACCTCTTTTGAGACCACTCACAAAACAACATGGAGCATAACACAAGCAAAGAAAATACAGGTGATACTTAACCAAAATAACATTAATATAACCAAATGGCTTGACAAAGAGCAAAAAGGATATAAAGCAAGACAGTGGTGGAAACCCAGGCTGAGATATAACAATGACATTTTGAGATATTTAACGGGTTCTTGGCAGGTATCAAAAATAAATCCTACATTTTTTGTATTAATTCTGTAGATTAATTAAATACACCTTAAAGGTCTTGCATTGTTCTGCCAGAAATACATTTTATTTAGTCAATGTACACAATATGCAGTATTGAGGTTTATGATTAATAATTTTTATTTTACATAAAATGTTGTGGGAACAATTACAAATTTAAAGGCGTCAGCTGCATTTTCTGTTCATTTGTTGATAATTAGCACAGATTATTCCTTTAAGTATTCTGTCAACAGCCACCACCTATTATATAAAATACATTAAAGAATCTCCCTTTTCACCTCTCTCCCTCTCCCCATGCATACTTCTTTGTTAATGGACTCTTCCTGGATGTTTCACATCACTCTTTATTGTTCCACCCCTGGGTGGAATGAGTTCATGATTACAGTTTGTCCTGTTTGATGGGTGGGACGCTGTCACTGAGAAGAGGACAGAGAAACACAATACTTTCTGTGTAAAGCTGAAGTCTCTTTCTTTCTCCCCATAAAAATCCTCTTTGGGTCTCATAAAAGCAGCCCTTTGATTATATTATTCAAAAAGTTAGGAGCAAAGATTTCCTACAGCCTATTTAACTATAGTAAATGTTGAATGTTACTGAGGATGAATACAAGCTCGCGGTTGGCATTTTGTTGTTGATTTAATCAAATGCACTACTTACAGTATGTCGTTGAGTGCTGTTAGAACATATTGTGGTTACCTCTACAAACAGAGATACCATCTCAGACCTGGACGGCTCCATTGCAAATGATGACCATAGTGAGCAAACACAATCTGCAAACCACAAATTTGAAGTCCTCTTTTGACTTTTCAACCTCCGGCTTGAAACTGAATTGATGAAAGATTGTTTTCATATTTAAAAAAATGTAAATGCTTTGAATTCCATTGTATGAGCAAGCGCGGTGGTGCGTTGGAAGTGCATGGATCAAACATCCTGGGTTCGGTTCCTGACCCTGGTGGTTGGCTGTGTGGAGACTGCCTGTTCTCTTTGTGTACTCCAGGCTTCCACAAACACTTTCAAAGATGTGTCTGTTAGGTGGATTGGTGATTTTCTATGGGTCCAGTGTGAAAGTGTGCATGAGTGAGCCCTATGATGAATTGATCTGTTTCTTGCCTTGCATCTAGTGCTGTCCCCCAACGACCCTGAATTGGATTAAGTGAATTTGAGAATGTAGGACCTCGAACTTGCAGGGAAAAACCTGGGGGTTGGTGGCAGAATTGGCACTCCAGTCACCATAAAAAACCTCACACTGTTCCATTCCATTTGAACTAGTGTGGTGCTGAGGTGTCACCCACTGCATAGCTGCACTCAAGTCCTAATCTGGGATCCTGAGTTGGTTTGTCATATGGTGGGTGCGGCAATGGGCTGAATAAGCACGTACTCCTAACCTCCTTCTCTCTTTTCATATATATAAAATACTAAACTCTGCCCATCTGCCTGTCATGTGATTATTCACTGTCTTCTGGGGCTACAGCTTTGATTTTGGTCTTTCTCGAAAACTTAAGGCCTGATACATTCAGGTAATTCAAAAAAACTGGAGGTAGCAGCAACCTCAACAAATTGTCCTGTGCTCATGGGTTTCTGTTGACAAAGTGATAGGCAGGCACAGTTACGTGTTACAAAAGAAAAGAAGATCAGCGACATCTGATGAGCATCAGGCAAATCACAGAGGCCAATGATGTGACAAACAACACCATAATAGGAAGAAGAAGATGATGAAGCAGAAGAGCAGTACCATCTGCTGTGCTTCAAGTGTAGGATACTGAATGCAAGAATGGAAAAGATAGAGAAACGCACGTGACCAGAGGTCCTCATGTTTCACTACTATATTATGTTGCGTTACATTTTGTTGTAGCTCAGGACAGACTTTAGCCTGGGGGTCTCAAAGCCTGTCCCTTTAGTGCTGCAGTTTATACAGGCTTTCATTCCAGTCACTTTCTTTCTTAGTAATTACAGCTGCTAATGGAACATATTTTGCACCGCAGTGCCATATTGTTAGATAAGGTCACATGTACCATTAACAGCTAAAATTATAAAACTGGTTGGCATGAAAACCCAAGGTCGTTATGGCTTAAGCAACTACTGTATTATTTCATTACAGCATGGCAGTGCACTCACTCTAACACTTCAGACATTTCTAATATTTTTTTATTTTTCTCTGTCACAATTTTTTTGACTTGCAGTAACTTAGTACTTATTGATAATTGTAATTTAGGTGTTGCATTCTTTAAAATCAAGTCAATTAAAATCAAGATATCACATGTTTTTCATTAGCAGATGTAATGGTCTACTAATTAAATATTTGGGCTGGATGAAAACTTGTAGTCCCTTGGCCTTCCAGGATCTGTGTTCAAGACCCCTGCTTAAACTTATCCAAGTGCGTTTACCCACTAAATGTCTGTTAAATAATGTAATGCTCTCTCTTTTATCATAGTTTTATTTCCAGTTTAAGTACAAATACAGGGTACACATTACTGATATTATTAGGCCAAGCAATCATTCAGTAGCTTCTTTAGCTTTACATTTGTTCTCTAAAAAGCATGTAAAAAGTTTTGAATTTTTTGGCATGAAAAAGGAGATATATATTAAATGTGATCTTTCTACTGTAAAATGTGCAAAAAACTAAATGTACAAAGTCAGAACTGCAGAAAATATAATAATGATACAAATAAGAATAATGAATAATACAAACTGGATTCCAAAAAAGTTGGGACACTAAACAAATTTTGAATAAAAACTAAATGCAATGATGTGGAGATGGCAAATGTCAATATTTTATTTTTAATAGAACGTAGATGACAGATCAAACGTTTAATCCGAGTAAATGTATCATTTTAAAGGAAAAATATGTTGATTCAAAATTTCACGGTGTCAACAAATCCCAAAAAAGTTGGGACAAGTAGCAATAAGAGGCTGGAAAAAGTAAATTTGAGCATAACGAAGAGCTGGAAGACCAATAAACACTAATTAGGTCAATTGGCAACATGATTGGGTATAAAAAGAGCTTCTCAGAGTGGCAGTGTCTCTCAGAAGCCAAGATGGGTAGAGGATCACCAATTCCCACAATGTTGCGCAGAAAGATAGTGGAGCAATATCAGAAAGGTGTTACCCAGCGAAAAATTGCAAAGACTTTGCATCTATCATCATCAACTGTGCATAACATCATCCGAAGATTCAGAGAATCTGGAACAATCTCTGTGCATAAGGGTCAAGGCTGTAAAACCATACTGGATGCCCGTGATCTCCGGGCCCTTAAACGACACTGCACCACAAACAGGAATGCTACTGTAAAGGAAATCACAGAATGGGCTCAGAAATACTTCCAGAAACCATTGTCAGTGAACACAATCCACCGTGCCATCTGCCGTTGCCAGCTGAAACTCTACAGTGCAAAGAAGAAGCCATTTCTAAGCAAGATCCACAAGCTCAGGCGTTGTCACTGGGCCAGGGATCATTTAAAATGGAGTGTGGCAAAATGGAAGACTGTTCTGTGGTCAGACGAGTCACGATTCGAAGTTCTTTTTGGAAATCTGGGATGCCATGTCATCTGGACCAAAGAGGACAAGGACAACCCAAGTTGTTATCAACGCTCAGTTCAGAAGCCTGCATCTCTGATGGCATGGGGTTGCATGAGTGCGTGTGGCATGGGCAGCTTGCATGTCTGGAAAGGCACCATCAATGCAGAAAAATATATTCAAGTTCTAGAACAACATATGCTCCCATCCAGACGTCATCTCTTTCAGGGAAGACCCTGCATTTTTCAACAAGATAATGCCAGACCACATTCTGCATCAATCACAACATCATGGCTGCGTAGGAGAAGGATCCGGGTACTGAAATGGCCAGTCTGCAGTCCAGATCTTTCACCTATAGAGAACATTTGGCGCATCATAAAGAGGAAGGTGCGACAAAGAAGGCCCAAGACGATTGAACAGTTAGAGGCCTGTATTAGACAAGAATGGGAGAGCATTCCTATTTCTAAACTTGAGAAACTGGTCTCCTCGGTCCCCAGACGTCTGTTGAGTGTCGTAAGAAGAAGGGGAGATGCCACACAGTGGTGAAAATGGCCTTGTCCCAACTTTTTTGGGATTTGTTGACACCATGAAATTCTGAATCAACATATTTTTCCCTTAAAATGATATATTTTCTCAGTTTAAACTTTTGTTCCGTGATTTATGTTCTATTCTGAATAAAATATTAGAAGTTGGCACCTCCACATTATTGCATTCAGTTTTTATTCACGATTTGTATAGTGTCCCAACTTTTTTGGAATCCGGTTTGTAATAATAATAATAAAAACTAATGCTACTACTGTCAAAATGTGTTATTTGTGTGGTATATCTTGAAGCACGGTGAAATACACAATACAACGTCAACATCGAGACAATAGTAGTATGATTCCTTGTGGATTTCCTTTCCAGACTGATCAGCTTTTGAACAGCGCACTGCACATGTGCGATTGACATGAGTGTCACTTTCAGATTCATCAGAACTACTTTCAATTTCAATGTCTGTTTCAATTTCACTGCCTGAAGGCAGATTCACTTTGTCATCACTGCTTGTATCACTGTCAACACCTGGGCTGCTGAAAAATGTTTCTTACGAGATGCCATTATGAGGCTAGAAGAAGACGTGTCTGTGCCATTGCCTGGGTAACACTTGGACCTGTCACTTATGCTAGACACACCTATATCATTTCCCGAGCAATGCTCAGCACTAACTCTTTTGGCAATTTTACAGCCTGAGTAATCCTCGGGTCTAACGCTTATGTGAGACGCATCAATACAATTGCCCAAGTGACGCTTTTAGCACTGTTTTTACAGTCCGAATGACACTCGTGTCTAACACTAAGGAGGTTAAAAGAAGTTATTGAAGTTTTAGGTAAGGTGAGGTTCACTTATGAATAAATTATTCATTTTCGGCACAGCTGTTTTGTGTAAGACTTGTACTTTTGCCCTGCATTTAAACATACTGCACATTAAGTTATCCACACCACACTCAGTTTAAAGCCAGCCTCACGCTGCACAACTTGACGTGACTTTTAGGCAGGCAGTATGTCAAATTTAGCAACTGCAGTTTTTTAGTCTTGTTTCCAGTAAGGGTGTCAAATTGCACAACTATGGAATAGCAGGGTATCACTGATTTCCATATGACTTTTCATCTTGGTTCCCAATCTTTTGCAAGTATTGTGAGATCATCTCATTTTGGCAGTCAATCAACATGAGCTTCCAAAGTTAGCATAGTGGTTGAAAAAGCACTTACTGAGTATGTTGCATTCAGCCATAATCTTGGCTACCTTTTTTCTTTTTTTGATCTGGCTCTAAAGTTCAAAGAGCTTGTCCTCTGTTTGCACGGGGTAATTTCTTCTTTTCTTGCAGCTCCTATTGTTCCTTATTGTTTATGAGCATGCATTGAGTGCTCATTGGCCATCAACTCTTGCACACACCAAATCCCCTTTGAATGACTATTGACTCACTACAATAAAGTCAAACCCAGTTGGATTTTGTTGTTACGAGTCACAAAGCACTGTGCCTGAGTCACTGTGGGTGTCACACTACGTGGCCGTGCTGCGACTGTCCAGGACAGTGTAATTTTCCTAAGATTATGTAAAGGAAGACTATAACTAAAAATGGTGGGAAAAGTCTTGGTAGTGTGAGGACGGCTTAAGAAAGCAAACAACACAATTTATTGATACTGTAGATGCAAGGATCAGTGAAAAAGGGACATTTCCTTTAGTGTAGGCACACATGATAGATTGGAACCAAGGGAGACAAGACAAACAAACATGTACAGTAAGCTCATTTAAAGATTTCTGATTTGGCAGAAAAGTAGACATTTAGTTTCCTGATTTTACAAGCTTTTACAGATTGTTTTTTCAGTGTGTTTCTTCTGTTGTCACAATTAGCCTTCTCTCTTGCTGAGATTAAGTATTACGCTGTGACAAAAGACACTGTTTCTTTCAGCTTAGGCTGCTTGAAATCAATAGTTTATAAAAAAAAAAACACACACACATTGGACTGCCAGCTATTGTTGACTCTTGCTACAAAGTAGTAATTAAATATAAGAATTCAATATAGCTAAGCTTCACACAAAGAAAGCAGTGTAACAATACGTAGACGTTCAGTGTTCTCTGGACTGGTTTTGTCTTTGATGCAGATTCCAGTTGATCACAGTAGAGTGCATCTGCTAGTCTTACAGTGTGGGTCTTTAGGCTCTGTTGGCCTCTGTAATTTTGTAGGGGAAAGCATGCTGTTTGTTCCACACTCGGTCCTCTACTGAGTTTCCGTTCTGGAAGTTAAATTCCACTTCACATCCATTCAGGTTGCATCACTGAAACAGAGACCAGACTTGAAGGAGTAATGTGCCAGGATAGGATGGAGAGCTTGGAAAGCAGAGGGTGTGCATCTAGAAAATGTAACTTTTTCTGATTGGATAAGATTTCACTAAATCTGTTAGATCAGTAGGGCATGCATATTCAGATCGGCAGCGACTGTCCGAGTTTAACATTCAAAAGTATACAGTGGCAAGAAAAAGTACCAGAACCCTTTGGAATTGTCTGGTTTGCTCCAGCCATAAGATGTTATCTGATCTATATTTAAGTCACAAACAGAGGAACATAATATACTTACATTAAAAATACATAATTATAATCTTTCATGTTTTTATTGAACACACCCATTAAATATTCACAGTCTGCTTTGGTTAAAGTGAGTTAAACCCTTTGACTTAATAACTGGTTGAACCACCTTTGGCAGTAACACTCTCAATAGAGCACTATAATGAAGATCAGACCTGCACAGTGTTCAGGAGGAATTTTAGACCATTTTTTGTTCATATTCTTAGGATATTTGGTGTGAATTACTTTCTTGAGGTCATTCCAAGTCATCTCTTTTGGGTTAGGTTCTGGGTTGTGACTTACACACTCCAAATGGTGGATTTTCTTTTTTTAAAACCATTCTGTGGAAGATTTACTTTGTCATTTAGAGTTATAGTCCTGTTGCATCACCCAACGTCTGTTGAGCTTCAGCTGGCAGACCATCACCCTGACATTATCCAGGAGGATACCATGATAAAATTTGGGAAACTATTTTCCCCTTGATGATGGCAAGCTGTCCAGGTCCCAAGGCAATAAAGCAGTACTTCATCATTGAGACATTTTTTTTAATGTTTATATATGTTGCAGTTTTTCACACCATACATATTGCTACATATTCTTCACAAAAAACTGGTCCTTAAGATTCATCAGTCCATAAACCGTTTTCCCAATAACATTGTGGAGGGTCAAGATGGTCTTTGGCAAACTTAAGGCATGAAGCTTTTTTTTTTTCCTCCATGGTATCCTCTTATGGACACCATATTTGCTTAAAGTTTTGTAAATGTATACTCACAGACTCATGAACAGAGATGTTAACGCATTACAATCATTCCTTCATGCTGTTAGTTGTTACTCTAATGTTCTTTTATACATCATTGAGCATTCTGTATTGGGTGGGTTTGGACAACGCAAGCTAAGGAGATGCAGATGGATCAGCTGCTGTCTTTCTGCTGCTGAGGTACATGTTCTGCTTGTCGCACTGTGCGTCAATCATTTAAAACCCTGCACAGCAGCTGTCCTTTGGTCTCACTGCTTTGTCTTGCGGGATGTTAAAGTGTCTCTCACAGGATGTCACTGTGTGTCTCGTCAGGCTGATTATTACTTTCCTTATTTTCTGAATTTGCACATAGATTATTATTGTTCTCTCGTGCATCCTTTTTTGTCTTCTTTTCTCTCCAACGGTTTCATGTCTCTTTTCGACGCGCTGCTCTTTTTTCTTCGCTTAGTCGTTCACGTGCCATCTAGAACGTATAACATTTTTAAGAGCTGGGAGCACATGAAGTGTGTCTGCCAAAAGCATTCCAACAACTGCGAGGTTAGATGTCCGTGAACTTGTTTTAAATTGTTTGTAAGTAGGGTGTGACGTGCAAAAGTCACCTGTCTCATGGGTCTTGCTTCCTAAGGTTGTAATGTCTAGTCTTGCGTGACATCAAAGTGTTTTTCCGAGATGATCATGTCTTGACCCAGATATATTATAGGGTGGTCCAGATCTAATTATGCAATTTTCATTACGCTATAACTTATTAAGTTTATTACACAGAAAATCACCCGAAAAATTCCAGACCATGGAGAAGTGTGCGAACTGACAACATGAGGAATCATCTTCACGCCGAACTGGAATTGTCCCCGCATAAATCAAAGTCATCCAGACGATCTGGATCTGCATAATTAGATCTGGACCACCCTGTATATATAGTACATACTGTATATATATCCCTCCACTATTGGCACCCTTGGTTAAGGTGTGTTCTTAGGCTTCTAATAAATTCTTTTTTTTTTCCCAAAAAATATAGGCTCACAACACAAAAAAGAGAAAAATTCAACCTTTAATTGAAGTACATTTATTCATTGGGGAAAAAATCCCACATTAAGAAATACATTTTTTACATGAAATCATGTGTGCCACAATTAGTGGCACCCCTGCTGTTAATATTTTGTACAACCCCCTTTTGCCAACAAGACAGCACTTTATCTTCTCCTATAACATTTCACAAGGTTGGAGAATACAGAGACAGGGATTTGTGACCATTCCTCTTTGCACAGTCTTTCTAGATCGTACAGAGTCCTGGGTCCTCTCTTATGCACTCTCCTCTTCAGCTCACCCCACAGGTTTTCAATGGGGTTAAGGTTTGGGGACTGAGATGGCCATGGGAGGAGCTTGATTTTGTGTTTGCTGAGCCATTTTTGTGTAGATTTTGCCATATGTTTATAGTCATTATCCTGCTGGAAGACTCAATGATGACCCATCTTCAGCTTTCTGGCAGAGGCCATCAGATTTTGATTTAAAATGTCCTAGTATTTCAAGGAGTTCATGATGCCATGCCCTCTAAAAATGTTCCCAGGGCCTTTGGAAGAGAAACAGCCCCACAGCATCACAGATCTTCCACCATACTTTACAGTGGGCATGAGGTGCTTTTCCGCATACTCATTCTTGGATTCATGCCAGACCCACTTAGAATCTTTGTTGCCAAAAAGCTTAATTTTAGTCTCATCATGGTTGTCATGGAGACTTTGTGACCCCAAGATAGCACTCTTTGGTGCAGTTCTCTTTGAGCTTTGGAGATTTTTTTACTTCTCTTATCATCCTCATCACTGTGCGTTGTGGTAAGATAAACTTGGGTCCTCGTCCAGCCATGTTTGTCACTGTTTCAATTGTTTTACACTTCTTTATTATTCCTCTGACTGTAGATACAGGCAGGTTTAGGTGAGTAGTTATTTTCTTGTAGCCATTACCCGACTTATGAAGGTTGACACACATCTGCCTTACTTGAACGGCATGTTCTCTTGTCTTTCCCATGTTGAAGAGTGGCTAAGAGCAATAGGACACAGGAAATCATTAATTACTAATTAAAAGATCCAATTTACTCTGATCAACTTTAAAAACTAAACTAGAAATTACAAAAATGCTTCAGTTACATTTATTTTCTAGGAATTGTTAGGGGTGCCAATAATTGCATCACACATGATTTCATGTAAAAAATTTATTTCTTAATGTGGGATTTTTTTCCCAATGAATAAATGTACTTCAATTAAGGGTTGGATTTTTCTCTTTTTTGTGTTGTGAACCTATATTTTTTGGGAAAAAAAGAATTTATTAGAAGCCTAAGAACACATCTTAACCGGGGTGCCAATAATTGTGGAGGGCGCCGTATATATATGGTGTCACACTTGGGTTACACAATTGCACAGATTCATTCAAGGTTTTCAAGAAACATAAACTTTATTCGTAAACAGCATAATAAAGCATAAAGCAGAGGATGCAGCAGCAGCCCAGCATCTAACGTAGCAAAGAGGAGGCAAACCGTATTCATTCCCATTGCAACAGCATTCAAGAGGAGGCCACTGCCAGGGGGCGCCTGGACAATTCCAGAGCCCTGGATTGCAGCACTTCTGCCACACTCGGAAGTGCTGCCAGAAGAGAATCCAGGCACACCCAGAATGCTTCCGCGTGCCCATGCAGCACTTCCACCACACCAGGAAGTGCGTCAGGAAGCTCATCAGGGAGCACATCCGGGTAAACTATAAAAGGGGCTACCTCGCTCCATTTGGGGAGCCGGAGTCAGGAGGCAGAGGACAGAGCTTGAGGGAGAGGAGTGGAGGCGGTGAAAGAATTGAGAAAAAGAGAAGGAAAAGAAGGAAAGAAAGAAAAGGACTGTGAGCAATAGTGCTGGTGAGTTGTGCACTGTGTTAAAGGCAAAAGAAAAATAAATTGCGTGTGCTTTTGGGCATTGTGTGTCTTAGTGTCTGTCTGTGTCGAGGCTGATTCACCACTAATATATATATATATATATATATATATATATATATATATATACACAGTATACTGTATATATACTCTCTATATATAAAATCCTAAGCCTAAAAGTGCAAAGATTTTGTGCAACGAGTTTATGTCACTTTTTATGTCAGCAGCAAGACACACAACAATATGTTTGCAGCGCAGGACACCAGCTGTGTGCTACAGCAGTGCATTTCTCTCTATTATATAAAAAAAAATCCGGCAAAAGATGAGAGACAAGATTGCCATGAGATTTCATATTCAACCACGCACACAGTAATCTCACCTCTCATTTGTGTGAATGCTTTTGACAGACACAGTTTCTGCTCTCTTAGCTCTTATAAATTTTAAAGTTTTCCTGACTTTAAGTCTCAATTAAAGAAGACATAATAATAATAATAATAATAATAAGTTTTATTTATGTAGCACCTTTCATTATGTCCAAATCTAATTAAAGAATTTCATTACAAAGGGTTATCAACAGAAAAAATTAGTACATGGGCAATCCTAGCACCGAGAAACGATGAAGTCAAATGAATTAACGCCAAAAATGTCGATCGGGTACACGGCAAAATTGGTTAAATGCATATTAATAGACTATGCTAAAACAGTTGGTGGTGATCGTTAGAAAGAAGAAAACATCAGCTTACAATATCCCAAACAATATCTACAATCGTTAACACTGTCCGCTCTTCCACCGCACAAATTACTGTAGAAATAAGGATGTATCCAAGAAAGGTAATGTAGGACATCTTTCATGGATAACATTACACAACAAAGGAGATCTTGATATGCCATTTATATTAAAATGTTAACAGTTTCCTGTTAGAATAGCTTTTGCAAAAACAATTAACAAATCTCAGGGCCAAACATTCGAAAAAGTTGTTTTATTTAATAGAGAGAAAGAAACAAAATTAAATCACGGGCAGTTATACATTGTGTTGTCACGATGAAAGTCCAAACACAGAATCAAAATTCAATGGAATATTAATGAAAATTTAATTAAAAAAATTATTTTTACTGAAGTTTTACAGTAAAAGTGTAAGTTTAAAAAGCATTTGCGTGTTAATTTTGAAGTCAAACAGAACAAAATCGTATTACGCAGTGAATAACTCTAACGCAGCACGAAACATAATTTACTTTCAAATTATTACATTTTACTTTTTTTTTAATATGGTTTATTACTTGCTGTAATGGAAAATCTAAGTCAAAGTGAACTTTATTGTCATCTCAACCATATACAAGTATACAGATAGATGAAATTGCGAAGCTCAGGGTCCACAGAGTGACAACATGATGTGCAAATAATAAATTAAAAATAGAATTAAAATTTAAATTTAAAATTTAAAATTAAAACACAAACAAGACAAGACATTGTGCAAAGACAAGACAAAGAAGTAGCAGCAGTACTGATGTGTAGTTAGCAATATGAACATTGATGCAATGTATGGTATTTGCAATCTAGATACATAAATATAGCCAATAGATATGTAATATAATAAATAAATAATATAGATAATACAGAAATTATCAGTGTATGATAATAGTTGTTTAAGACATGTGTAAACAATGACAGGTCAGAATGTTTCTGTCATGCAAAATAGTTCTATTATGCATATGTAACAATTCCCATGAAAATTAAAATCTGTTTAAATTGTACATCTGCATCCCCATACGTGAGTCACAGAACCACAAAGAAGCTACTGCTTAGTGCAGGCATGGGGGTTGGCAAGCGAAGCGAGCAGGGGGCAAAGCCCCCTAGTTCTTACTAAGGATTTTAACTTCTTTTCATGGCTGCCTTCATGGCTTGTTGTCCTTATAGGGAGAAATATGGGTCAATTAATAAGACTGTGACAGGATGAAGACAGTGAGCGAAGTCAAAGAGCATGCAAGAGGCAGGCAGGTCCAAGGTACTCTTGTTTTATTATTATGGTGGTGTCCCATGGGCAGCGGCAGGGTATTGTTTATTGTTTGGTAATCTTGATATCCGGAGGAACATTTTGTCTTATGTATTGAATGACTGGGACAGGTTCAAGATGTGGACAGATGACGGTACAGAAGATAATTATACTACACAGGAGCACTATAAGAGTGAAATGCTTAAGCCATTCACCTATGGTTCTGCATGTGAGTTGATGGCTGCCGCTGAATTGTTTGGTTGTCGCTTTCAAGTGTACCAAAATGGCCAAATATTTTACACCTTTGGAGAACCGCCAATGTGTCTTAAACATCTTAGATTCACAGGTGATGATTTCAGTAGTGGACACTTTGATGTTTATGAATGTTTCAACTCTCAAAAGCTGGATGCGAAGTTATCGATGAAGCCGGTTGTATGCTTACAACACTTGACAGATGGCTAGTAGAGGAGCCTTCATCATAACATATTGAGACCCTGCCACCTGCATTCAAGAGCATTCACCTGTGCTCTGCAAATGAGTGTGCAAAGTCATGTATGCCATTATAGCACCTCTCCTCTGTGTTCTGGGGGTCTGGGAAAGGTGTCAGCGTCTGATTGGGAAGCTGCTATTACCTGGCACATGTAATGACATGATTGCTAATACAACAAATATTACAGAACATAAAATAAAAGCTAGGTTGCCTTGCGGGCTGACCCAAGCCACAGAAAAATGATGTTTCTCAGCCTCATCCTGGCATCACATATGACTTGTGGGTTAATAAAATGTAATAGCTTATAATTAACAATAGCCACTTCACTCTCGCTAGATGCCCTGATTGCATTATGAGTTGAGTAAAGTGATGCAATTACATTAGAAGAAACAGACACTGCTGCAAATTGCCTTTTTCAATTGGAAAAAATATGTTTTATGTATGTACACCCACACCATACAAAAACTAAATATAGCACCTCTACAGTCAGAAAATGGCTTACAGCATAGCAGGCATGGTGGAGTAAAGCTTGGCTTAGATATTTCTGACCTTTCGGCCAGTTCCCAAAAAAGTGACAACAGATAGCCGATATAAACTGAAGAAAAACCAAAGAAGTTCATCAGTGCAAATACACAGAATTGGCATTCTTAAAAAAGAAGTAAAATACAGTCTGTATATCATATTAATCCCTTTTAACGTTTAATATGTCATGTGTGGCGGGCAGCCGGGTCCCATGCCCGGATGGGACGCCCCTTCTACATCTGATCCGGGGGAGTATCCATGGGCTCCTCAGTCCCTCCTCCAGGATGCTTGGTGGCAGCCTCCCCGGCAGACAATAGTGCCTCAGTTTCCCGCAGGGCTCCATGGGAGATGGATTTCTCTACAGCCCTGTAGGGATCTGCATGGGTCCCTGAGCCAGCCTGGACAACTCTACAGCCCCGCCCGGAAGTGCAATCAGAAACAGGTGATCAAGCACCTGGAGCACTTCCGGGTGGGCTATAAAAAGGGCCAGCAACCACCACTCTGGGCCAGAATCGGGAGGAAGAGGATGAGGTTGCCAGGGGAGGAGTGGTTCGAGAAGGGAGTGCTTTTGTGCGTTTAAGTGCTTACTGGGACTGTGTTATGCCTGTGGGGTTCACAGGGAAGACGTGCCCCACAGATAAAGAAAAATAAAGTCTTTTTGTGTTTTTACACGTGCCTCAGTGTGAGTCTTTATGTAGAGCTTCTGGAATAACACAATCATAAAATTAGTGCTGGTAAAACAAACATCTGTTCTTTTAGAATTTGAATGTGAACTTTTGCCTTTGCATAAGACCTTTTTAGGTAAATTTGAAATTTGTTCAGAGAGCTACATTTTGTCTGACAGCCCTAAAATAAAGTTTTTTGGTTTAAATAGAAAATCAAAGTCAGAAAAAACAAGTAGGATTCAGTAGCCCGAATAGCCAAAGTAAAGCCCTAACCAAAATAAATACAAAGTGATATTACAAAGTTTCCTCTTTTGAGAGTCCTGAGGTGAGGACAGCTAGCATATGGCATTGCTGTCTGGTGATGACATCATGCAAAGTCATGTGATTGCAACCAGTACACATTATGGACACTACCAGGAATGTAAAATGGAGACACAAATGGTGAAACAATTCTCAAAATTTCAGTGAAATAACATCTAAAATTGCAAAAACAAAAAATTATAATGTCCATGACAACAGGAATCGTCCTTTTGCATAGATATCAGAAGCACCATACACCCCTTTCCAGCAACCTCATGACCCCCCATGCCCTCCCAATCCATCTACTGACATGAATGCCACTAACAAGGTAAGTAAACCTCTCAACAAGGTCAACACTCTCTCCGTAGACAGACACACTGCTGATGGCCGTGCCCAAGAGGTCATTAAAGGCCTGGATCTTGATTTTTATCCAGGACACTCGCAAGCCCAGACACTTAGACTCCTCTCTCAGTCTCTGGAGCGCCACAATCAGAGCCTCCATTGACTCCAAGAAGTTCACAGCATTGTCAGCAAAGTCCTGATCCGTAAATCTTTCTTCACCAACAGATGCCCCACAGCTGCTGGACCCCACGACCTTGCCCAACACCCAGTCCATACAAGCATTGAACAGAGTAGGAGCAGAACACACCCCTGACGAACCCCAGAATCAACTGGGAAAAGCGCAGAGGTCCTGCCTGTACTCTGCACAGCACTCACAGTGCCAGTGTACAGGCCGGCCATGATATCCAGCAAACTCGAGGGAATCCCGCGAACCCTCACGATGTCCCACAGGGTAGCCTGATCAACTGAGTCGAACGCTTTACGAAAATTGACAAAGGCTGAAAAGGAACTCTGCTGATATTCGCGTTTGCGCTCCATGAGAACCCTCAGTGCCAGGATGCGGTCGATGGTACAGTAGACTTCTTAGACGTAAAACCAGACTGTTCCGGTCGCTGGTAGGTGAGCAAGTGATCACGGATCCTATTGAGGACAACCCTAGCAAGGACCTAACCCAGCACTGAGAGCAGTGTTATCTCCCGTAGTTGCTGCAATCCAGGCGATCACCCATCCCTTTCCAGATAGGGACAATAAGCCCCGTTTTCCAGTCAGTTGTGATGATGCCAGTGTCCCAAATGGAAGCAAAGATTGCTTGCAATGCCAGGAGGACAGCCTTACCACCAGCCTGGAGAAGTTCACCCTAGATACCACAGATCCCTGCAGCCTTTCCCCACTTCAGCTGGTTCACCACCTGTGCAATCTCAGTGAGATTGGGTGGGTCACAGATAATTGGAGGATCAGCCACAACAACCGTGGACCCTGAGATATCCAACGTCCTAGCCGGAGGATCAGCTTTGAACAACTGCTCAAAGTAGCCAGCCCAGCGGGTCACAACTGCAGTGTCATCCGTAAGATGATAAAATGAAGATACAATATTTAAAAAAAATTGAATAACATTCAAAAACAAGACAAGAAACGTGCAAAGATCTCTAATGTGTTCCTAACAGCCTTGAATTTTTGTGTCATCTATAAAATGTATTAATTTGTTCACAGGGTTTGAATCAGTGTTGTCAATAGAAATTAGCAGGAGTAATTGTCTGTGGGACTCTAATAAGGCAGTAGTTTCCTTTGTTGTGTTATCTGGTGGAGTGGGGTGCTGCACAGCGGGGTCAGGTCTGCATATTCACGGATGGTAGTTGATAAGTTGGCGTCACTTCCTCAGCCTCCTGATGTAACAGATGTATGGATAAAATATTCTCTGTGAACAGCCAACCCTTTTCCTCCCCCGCCAGCACTAGGCGCCGTTGTGACGAGGGGTGCTGAACGCACCCAAAGGAGATGCGGCCACTCATCCAAAACCCCTCTTAAATGGTGATACAATGGGAAACAAATACAGTGTTTTTTTTAACCTCCTCTTTGCTCTATCAGCTGCTGGCTTGCTGCTGCTGCCGTGCCGCGTGATCTGCACTTCGTTCGCCTACCCCTTCCCCCCTCCTGCCAACGCTACGCGCCATTGTGAAGGGGGGGGGGGGGGGCTGAATGCACCCCAAGGAGACACGGCTGCTCATCCAAAACCCCTCTTAAACGGTGATACAATGGGAAACAAATACAGTAACAGTTGTTTTTTTTTTTACCTCTGCTGGTTTGCTGCTGCTGCCATGCCGTGTGATCTGCATTTCATGCGAAAATTCGAACATTTAAAAGCTGTAGAGCACTGTCTCACTGCCTTGTCTCTCTTATCCCCCAGACATCCTCAAACACTATGCGATCTCTTTTTGCTGTTCCGTTATTTCACCGAGTAATACTTTCCGTTTGTTTACGCTAATGCAACGTTTACTCTCATTATTTTGAGACTTTCGAATTTTCCTACTTCCATTATCTCTAACTTGCTCTGCGTGTGTATCACAGGACTTGCTTCCAAAGGTTGTAAGTATGATGTGTCATGTCTGTCTCGTGGGACGTGAAGATGTCTCTCTCTCTGTCTTCAAAAGATCACGTGTCGTAGCAGGAAAAAAGTCTTGCATCGTCGCAAGATGTTTTTTTTTTTATACTAAAGAGATAGATGTAAAGATTTTCCTACCGTAACACTGAATGTCCAATTATGATTTTTTTATTGGAAGGAATGTGGTCTGTGGACAACAACTCCCAAACCAAACAAAACCACGCAAACAAGCCAGGCATAGGACACAAACACAATCCAGAAAAAAAATGTTCTCTAAACTAATAGGTCCAAGTTTCAGTCAAAGCAATATATTAACACACACACAAAATGATCACTATCCTCCAAGCACTTCTTTTCTTCCTTTTTAAATCCGGCACCTCATTTTCTTTCTCCCAGCAGCCCCAGGAAGAAGAGCAGGAGCTGCCAAGTGCAGTGATCCTGTGGCTGCTGGGAACTGAAGTCCTTTTCATGTAGCACTGCTACAGAATAAATGAAAAAAAAAGAAAAGTCAACTTCCTGTCAGGATGTTTCTGCAATATAAAATGCCAGCTCCGCAGTTAGACGTCTGAGCCTCGACTGATCCTTCTTGATCTGCAGGAACAGAAACTCTTACAGCAAGCAGTTAGCCTCGTGTGGTACATCACTTTTTTCTCAGTTCATTTAAATTGTATATGTGTAATTTTGAAAAGTGTTAAGTTGCAATTTTAATTTTTTCTTTTTGGTTTGTAAAATGTATAACCTATTAAAAAAATAATTTAATTCTGTATAACCTATTAAAAAATAATTTAATTCTGCTTATTAATTACAGATTTTAAATAATTTTACATAACAATAAATATCTTGTTTATCTCTTTTAAATACTTTACACTAGTTGGATTTGTGAAAAACATCAAAAATTGCATTTTTAAGTGAGAACCATAATATTTCCAGATTTTAGCTTTCATGGATGATATTGACATACACTCACCTAAAGGATTATTAGGAACACCTGTTCAATTTCTCATT
>JANRMT010062853.1:2270385-2290765 GCA_026402145.1 Polypterus bichir lapradei | reverse complement strand
AATAAATCTCTCCATTAAATTCTTCCACGCGTTTTGCCTCCATGTCCTTGATTTGCCCCGGCAGCACTGGAGAGATTCCCACCGATCTGGCAACTCCAAGTTAAAAGTTGAAAGCTCAATATAATAAAAGCTATTGCAACGGTATTTCAAGTTCAACACAATTAACGCGAAGACAGCAATACTGTAAAAAAAAAAATCACATGCCCATCCTAGCAACCATCCCCACATCCCTGCCTAGCCGCGGACGCCTGTGATCGCGCGTGACAATGACCGCTAGAATTCCATATCCCAAAATGCTTTATTAATCTCGAGAGAATTCTAGCGTATAGGAAGAGCGTGCCTTTCGACTCCGCAGGGAGCGGCAGAAAATTCGTGTGTCGTTTTTTTATTGGAGACAGATCAGTCCGAGCAGCTTGTCGCTCTTCATGAAGTAGTGAGGCTTCATCAGGCCATTGAGTACATTGCTGCAGGTCTTCGACACCCTCGAAAATATGATGCAGACGTTAGAAGCTAGACCTGAAGCGCGAAAAGAAGCGACTGAAAGGTACCTGCAGAAAGTGGGAGTAAAAGTACTGCCAACGACGGATTCGGCTGTAGCGGTGAGTGACTGTAAAGCATCGAGGAGGGGGGCCCTAAATTCAGTGAATTTTTCCAAGGGGTGCACGATTATGACAAAATTAATATTTAACATGTATGACCTTTAATAATACAATTGTGATTATTAATTTCAAATGAGAGCAATACATTGAAATGTGTACGTTGACTTACCGGCTGCATACACTGTACCCACTGTATACTTGCAATACAGCCACAAAAAATGTAATTTAAAACTGTTAAATAGTGATTAGTTTAAAAATACAAAATTTTGTTTTAATAGTTTTTTATTTTTTACAATCAAGATATGGCACATTTATTAAAATTATTTTTGCAACACAGTAAATCCTATATAAATAATTATGTGATAAAATTAGTTATGACACAAATGTTCAATTTATTTTTCCTACAACAAATTTTACTTCTAAAAACACAGTCATCAGCACCACTCTTCACTCAAAAATGTTTAACATGGGAAACATGCCAGCTTCTGCTGTAATAAGAAAAGAAAAGTTGCTTGTGTATAAAAAAATGTAAAAGTATTTAATAAAGTCTTACATGGTGGGTAATGCACAACCTAGTAGTTCTATACAGGTACTGTATGTCCATCCATCCCGCTATATCCTAACTGTCTGCTGGAGCCAATCCCAGGGTGCAAGGCAGGAATCAAACCCCAGGCTTGGTGCCAGCTCACCGCAGGGCGCACACACACACACACAGACACACTAGGGACAATTTAGGATTGCCAATCCACTTAACCTGCATGTCTTTGGACTGTGGGAGGAAACCGGAGCAGACATGGGAAGATCATGCAAACTCCATGCAGGGAGGACCCGGGAAGCGAACCCAGGTCTCCTTACTGGGATTGCAGCAGCGCTACCACTGCACCACCATGCCGCCCATACAGGTTTGTAAACACATTAATCTTGATTTGTGACATTGTGAGAGTACTAATCGGAATGCATTAATCATCAATTCTAGCAATTATTATATTGTGGCAGCTGTAATCATAATTGCAATTAATATACTATTAACTGTGCAGCTGTACTTTAGCCCCAAGGCATTGAAATGGCTATTCAGATCTCTGGGGCCAGCCAGGTTTGGAAAAGAATTTCGGGTACAGATTGATAAAGGCCTTTAGAAACCACAAAGGAAAGTTATACAATGACATTACAGAAAGTTAGGAGCCCCTCTTTTATCCATAAAAGGTTCCATATGGTCCAGATGCCCCATAATGAATTGAACTATTATAAAAAGCAAGGCTATGTTACACAGTCTCAATCTTGTCACAAGAGCAAGTAGAAAACAAGGTCCCAGCAATATGAGGATTTGTGAATTTACAATTTTTTTTTCCTCTTCAGCTTTAAAAGACAGGAAGGTATTCACCTAGGGGTGGAAGGTGTTTCACATGCTAGAAGACCGTTTATAAACAGCAATACTGCATCTCTCAAAGGATAGTCTAAGATCAAGCTGTTCCTGTAAACACATGAGGTTAGCACACCTCTTTGCTGTAACTGAGTCTGGCTTTTCTGTTTAGAACAGGGAATGGTTGGGTGGGAGCACCTCGACCATCTGTAGTCAGTGTGAATCACCGTCAAACATGTTGTGGATTAACCCCCATGTGACGCTGGCTACTTCACTATATAAGGCTCAGTTTAGGAAGGGGCAATGTAATGGAGGGTAAGCAGGGACTGACATACTGGCCAGGAGTGATGGTGTTTCCTTACCTGATTGGGAGGCCATCCTAACGGATCATCAGCCAGGATGGATGGGCATCCCAGGTGAAAGAATCAGTGTTCTCTGATGAATGATGGGAGACTGCCCGCCAGGGACAAAAGTGTCCCCAGGACATCATCCCTCTGGTATAGCACCTGTTTGAACACCTGCAGGGACATATGGGAGTTGTAGTTCTGGAGGGAGAGAAGCTCTCTTGGTGTCCATATTTGCCACCAGGGTGGGCTGCTGGGGGAAGACCTCCATGTCAGCTGACCTGGAATTGCTTCATGTGTGTGGTACTGATGTGATGGAAATGCTGCTTGGGTCCAGCTTGAAAATGAGTCCTCTGTCTCACCAAAGAGAGTCCGAGTTGGAAGCAGAGAAATGTGACACTCTCATAGAGTGGAGGTTTAAGAAGGGAATACAATTATTGTGGAAGTTTAATTGAAGAAGCCTGCAAGAAGATATTTTAACAGTGAACACAGCGCTGATGTATTGAAGTTGTGTCTGAGGTTTGGGGATCTGCAGCACCCTGTACAGGGCACAACATGTATACGCAATTATACTGTGCTGTAAAAAGCCCGGGGTCCTAGAAACTATTGAAATCGTCAAGAAAAAAATTGAAATGTAGAGATGTCAGGTAATTTAAAGGAACTACTCTGGGCTTCTCTCTCCTAGGAGAATTTGTTTTGCCGATGTGCTTGCATCACTTGTGCATTAGCGGCGGGAGGAAAAGTAAAAGGGATACCGTTTTACAGATGTTAGTGTCTAAGTGACTTTGTGAATTTTCATTTTGCCGACGTGCTGACATCGCTTGTGTTATTAGCGGCTAAACAAGTTTTCTGTTTCCTCAGAGGAGGAGCCCTTACCCCGACTCCACCTCTCACTTCCGGGCTGGACAGACACACACACTTCCACGTGTAGATGTTTATATATAAGATATGCACACTTATACGTAGGTCATACCAAAGGTAATGAGCATTCTAATTTTATGACTTGATAAAGATTTGAATCATATGAATTAGCATCATATTCATATGTACACACAGTGGCTTACCTTTCTTCAGTGTTTTCTTAGTGTATTAATCCCCTCTGTCTCTCTCTCGCTCTCTCTGACTGTTTAATGAGTTCACTGATACTTTTCTTTCTTTCCTTTGTTAAAGGTCCTCCATATGTAATCCCTACAAGTCAAATGATAAAGTGCTTTACCCCTTATCTGAACATCTGGGAGCATAAGATGCAATATGCCCCATGATATTTTCCTATCAAGGAGATCTTCCTAACCAAGTCTGTGCTGTGCCCTTTACAATATTAGAAACTGGGAAATGTTTGTGTCACGAGACTATGGAATAAAAACAAAAGGTGCAAGGTACGACTGCACAATTGGTATCGGATTTGAATTCCGGGCCCATGGCTTGTTCATGTGGAGTTTGCACATGAGGATGAGGATTTTACTCTGGGTACTGTTGTCTCTGCAAATGGCACCCATGGCCTTACAGTTGGTGCAATGGGGTGCTTCCCATAATCCTTTTGGACAAAGTTTGAGAATGAGACGTTATTGAGCAGTTTCGACTAGATAATGATTTTATATTAAAAAGATATTTAAAAGAGTGAGAAATTCACAGATTTATCAGCATATTTTAAGTATGAGCGACATAACCAAAATAATGATTGCATGTACTGTATATTAGAATTACTATGGAGTGTCTGATAATATTGAAATGTATTATACTGTAACTAATAGTTTCAGCTATCATCTTGCACCTAAAAGAAAAGTGATATGATGTCACCTGCTTCAGTCATATGCTTATGGTTCATTGTGAAAAAATGGATGACAAAGACATTTCATTTCAAAAACATGCAGTGACAGCTACAGCCAGGCAAATATCGCACCATGTCTAGGTTTTATTTTTCTGATGGCACAGCAGTCCTATATATAATGCAAAGTTAACTAGCTCACTTATTCATCAACAACAACTCTACTTCCTGTTTAGTTAAAAAAAAAAAAACTGACAGAATGGCACAGTTAGGCCTGTAGGCATCTGCTGAGAAAGAACATTTTGATATGTCGATATTTAGGGGTAAACACCTCCAAAAGAAAAATGAAATACTCCAAAATCTGAAAAAAAGTGTTAACTTATTTGATTGAAGTTTGGTGACATTACAGAAAAAGGAATATTAGCTGACTCAATTTTATTTGTCCACATTTGTCATTAATGGTTTACAATTGGTTTCTTTTTGTCTGTTGCGTGCCATTTAGGAAAGTAAGGAACCACACAGGGAAGTAGTGCCATCTGCTTTATGCAGATGAAGAGAAGCTGCCAGAAGCAAAGGGGGAGGATGAAAGTTCCGTGAAGCTCAAAATAGACATGCTTTGCAGGTTGTCCACTTGCATACAGTGCACCCTGCTCAGAATTGTCCCCTGTGGATTGTTAGTCACACTTGTATGCAGTACATACACTTCAAACAACAGGGTTAGAGATGATGGGCCCCTGACAGTGAAACATATGCAATATTGTAGAGAACTGGTGTGTCCCTTTGGAAGTCACACTGTGATGTGCTGCTTAGCTCCAGTTTGCAAGGCAGAACCAGTGACTGGTACTTATGAGCTGGTACAGTACATGCCAGGAGTGACAACAGGCTTTGGTAACTTTTAAATCCATGCTCAGTTCAGTAAAGGAGTCCCTCAACAGACAGAACCTACTGGAGGTAGATATTGCAGTGCTTTTTAGTGGGCCTCTACTGGTGTACCCCAACTCCCAGCCCTCACCCCAGTTGAATGTTAGGTAGCGTGGCACTTCGACCACCCTACCCCTAATAATGAAAGGCAAGAAGGAGCAAGACTGACTAAATAGAGCAGCGCCAGTAATTTGGTTGCACTTCAAGCATTTGGACATCCAGTTCTGATTAAAGCTACCTATTTCATAGGATGTGCTGCTGAATGAAATTATATTTATGGCCAAACTTCCCATTATTCCTACTAATTACCTGTTTCAATTCAACAGCATACAGTTTCCTGTAAAACTGTGTTCTTCCCATAACTAAAGTCAAGGTCAGTCGGTGAGAAAACAAAGAATTGAGTTCATGGCGTGAATGTTTTACTCCTGGGAAATTGTATTTAATACGTTCAAGAGTTTAGAGCTGCAGTGAGAGGAAACCTGTGTGGACACAGAAGATACCCCAGCCAGAAAGGAAGGGTACAAGGACTACTTTAGTCATGTGAGGAGTTTATCATTCTTTGTGGTAATTCTGGTGTGTATTTAAGGGGTTGTGTTGTTTGTTATAATATTTATTTGTTGAGCTTCTGTAAAAAAAATTTAATTTTCACCTTGGGATGAATATACTATTACTATGTCTGTCTAAGAAGTCCTCTACTGGTGTCGTAGAAAGGTGTAGTGCGTTGTGTCGCCATTTGAAATTTATAAATGTAACAGTCCTACTCATATGCTTAAACCAATGTGGTGTTGTTATGATTGGTACATTTTATTAATTTTTTTATGCCTTTCCCTTGGTATTTTAAATGATCTATGCAGCTAAACTGGTACATTTTATAAATTTTTTTTGTGCCTTTCCCTTGGTATTTTAAATGATCTATGCAGCTAAACTGGGGTTTTATACCTAGGGAATGTAATCTGGGTATTAGATTTTCTCTGACTTCCTTTAAAATGTAGTAGTTTTTATCGCATTCCTGCAATGTCATTTTAGATTGCATTTGGTTGCCACTATTTTGAGGTCGGAGCATCAGCTGTTGCCAGTGCAAGAGTTCTGCCCGTGCTCAATGCACATCCTTATCAGCACAACTTATAAATTCTGGCTCATGCCATTCTTATTTTTCCATGTTTGGACAAAAATATGTGCCATTTTCTATGTCTTTCTTATCTTAGTGTTCTGGCTTTCTATTTGTTCAACAGTTTCTGATTCCTGTCCTGCATTTCTGGCTTGGCAGAAATTAGGTTTTTTGTTTTTCTTATTGACTTCTGCAATAGTTTTCAATATTTTTCAAACTCATTTAATCTCCCGGTCCTTTAGTAAAATCTTTTTTACTGTCCCTTGCTAAGAAAGGACCGGCATTACATAAGATTTCTTTCTTCATGTAGCATTTTCAGGTTAAAGGTACTTTGGACAGTTTTCCTAAAGCTAGATCAAGATTTGCAATCTTAATGTATATTATACATTGTCTACATATCTAAATCTCTGTTTATCAATACAATAATCTCAGAATTCAGTGGAGTTTGATCAAATGGTTGTCTTATCATAAAGTCTCTAATTCCCAGCGGCCTTACCCAGCTGCTAAACCCTTACTAAGATAGCTTATCTCCACAAACATTTCATAAATGTTCATTGTTTTCATGTTCAGCAGTTCGCCTTTAAAAAGTCATAGGTGACTTGTAACTTTACTGTTTTAATTTATAAGGGTGTGTGTTCTGACAGGGGTATAATGCCTCCTGCCATAGTTTTGTGCTTTTGGCTGGCACTGATTTTATTTTGTCAGTTACAAGAAAATGAAGTGACCTGGCACACAGTGTGGATCCCTAAAGCCAATCTTTTCCTCAGTTAATCTTCTGGCCATGAGTGTTTTAAAACAGCTGCTATCATGTTTAACACAAGAGGGACCTTCTTTTTTCAGGGATATAATCAAAAACAAAATTGTTTTTCCCTAATTACTGGAAATTGTTGTGAGACAGAGTCTCCAGAGATTATTATAAGAGAGATTTTTTAAAACTGATTTTATTAAAAGCAAGTTTCATTCAATACAATAAAGTCCAACTTAACAAGACTATATTCAGTTCAGGTTCCATCCAAGAGACGGCCAACAGCCAGAGTAAATCTTTAAGAGTAGAAAAGAGGGAAGAAAATCATTTTCCCCAATATAAATTCCTATTCTAAAATGTTATTGATTTGATCCTGCCAGGACTTAAAAAGTTTTGAACAGATCCTCTGAATGAGAATTTGATTTTTTCCTATTTCAAATAGTAACAGCCGTTACCCACTGACTTAAAAGAGGTGGGCTCGGATTCTTCCAGTTGAGCAAGATAAGTCTGTGTGCTAGTAGTGAAGTAAAGACAATTACCATCAGTTTGGCCTTCTCCACTTTAAGCCCACCTGGGAGCCCACCAAACACATCTGTTAATGGATTAGGAGGGGTTGTGACACCAAGGCTGTCTAATAGGCATTTAAAGATTTTGGTCCAGAATGATGTTAATTTGGTATACGCTCAAAACATATGCCCAATGAGGCTAAAGCTCAATTGCAACATTCGCTGGTTGGATCTTGCCCTGGAAACGTTTTTGGCAATTTAAAATGAGATAGATGTGCTGAATAAAAGATTTTAAGTTAAATAATTGTATGCTTTGCACATATGGAGCTAGAGTGAATTCTGTGCATGGCTGCCTTCCATTCCTTTTTTGAAATGTTAAGTAAGATGTCCTTTTTCCACTGTGCTCTGGAACATTTGAAAGGAAGGGGCATTAAAAGGTTTTTATTTATTATAATACTATTATTTATTTATTATGTATTATAGAAATGCTGTCTGAGTCTTCAGGACTGCTATATATTTCTCCTGGAATAGAACTAGGTAGAAGGTGAGGAAAATTGTGTTGATGGGAAGCTACATTTGAAGTGTAATTGTTCATAGGATGCAAAGACATTATTATCCATCTACAAATCTCTAAATGATTTAATCCTGAATGTTTTCCAAACATTAAGAGTGTGGGAAAAGGTGTTTATCATGTAGAGGTGCCACAGATAAAAGCTTTTCTTTCTTGAAGTGCATCTACATTGGTTCCATATTCTGAGTGAATGAATGATAATTAAATTGTTTTTGGAATAGCTTGCTGGCCCATTGTTATCGATGTAAACATTTTCTTTAAATAATCTGAAGTTATGTCCTTCTATTAATATGATGTTGATTTTGTTACCACTCAAACATAATCAGGATCTCTTCCTCTGTCAACAATATAGACTCTTCTAGCTATTTAACATAGACTAAAGTTCTAGGACAAAGGTTAAATAGTATCATTGACAAGCTGGTCAATCCAGATCAAACCGGTTTTATAATATGTGCAGACCGTTATACAATATTAATGCTGTGGCATGTACTAATTCTCCTACTGCCTTATTGTTTGTTGATAGCAAGAAAGCATTTGATTGTTTAAATAGGATAATACTACAACATTTTATCAATATGATCAAGCCTTCACGTTCATCTCCCCCTGTCTGCCATACTGAATAACTGAGATATATTTCACACATTTTCATTATACCACCCTTTAAGTCTGCCCTTTTAATGCCTACTCCTTGTCTTATCTCTTTGGGCTTTGGCTCTTGTAATTTGTTCTTTGAATGTGATTTCTCCAATTACTGTATGTGATTCTCACCATTCTATTTTATTTAATGCAGATGCCATTATGTTTTTCTAAATAATGCTCATTCAGACCTTTTTCACTTTAAGCAATACAAGATTAAATGGCTAAATCATTTTTACTACCCCTCAGTAATTTTTGCAAACCTTTTACCTTTCTTCCTGATATCTGTATTGTTCCTCAGTTTCAATATCATGGTTTAAATGTATTCCATATTCTAAAAAATACTGCATTTCATAACTTTAAATATTTTCTTAATGAAGTAGTTAATTTTCTAAATGTCTGGCCCAAGACTAATGATTTATTTCTGGCCTGGGGTTAAAACTGTCAAAATGAACTCCACTTCTTCACCTTAGCTTTATCCATTCAATGATTGTGCCTCTCCACCACTATTCTAAATAGTCTTTAGATAGACAGATAGATAGATAGGAAAGACACGATATAATAGATAGACAGACAGACAGACAGACAGACAGACAGATAGATTGATACTTTATTAATCCCAAAGGGGGGAATTCACATACTCTAGCAGCAGCATACTAATAAAAAACAATATTAAATTAAAGAGTGATAACAATGCATGTATAACAGACAATAACTTTGTATAATGTTAACGTTTACCCCCCCGGGTGGAATTGAAGAGTCGCATAGTGTGGGGGAGGAACGATCTCCTCAGTCTGTCAGTGAAGCAGGACAGTGACAGCAGTCTGTCGCTGAAGCTGCTCCTCTGTCTGGAGATGACACTTTTCAGTGGATGCAGTGGATTCTCCATGATTGACAGGAGCCTGCTCAGCGCCCGTCGCTTTGCCACGGATGTCAAACTGTCCAGCTCCGTGCCTACAATAGAGCCTGCCTTCCTCACCAGTTTGTCCAGGTGTGAGGCGTCCTCCTTCTTTATGCTGCCTCCCCAGCACACCACTGCGTAGAATAGGGCGCTCGCCACAACCGTCTGATAGAACATCTGCAGCATCTTATTGCAAATGTTGAAGGACGCCAGCCTTCTAAGGAAGTAAATTAGATCTGAAATTTCTAAATTTCTTCGGAAGGGTAGAAAACCCACATGTAGAAACATGACATCCTCTTCCTCTGCAAGGTTAATACTGTACTCCATGACCACTCGGTTATATCACTGGGGCATTGTTCTTCTAATCAGTCAGTTCTGGTTCAAATCCTCTGGAAAAGATGAGTTTTTAATTTTGATTTTTATCCCTTTTCTTTTTCTTTTGTTTGTTCTTCCTGTCTCACTCTTATTGTCAGGAGACATTTTTTTTTTATTATGTTTCAGCTTTGGAGATGGCAGTAGGGGTTTTATTCAAGTTTCTTCTGTTTTTTGTTGTGGTCCTGTTTTCAAAGCCTGTTTAATTTTTAAAAGAAAAATTGCTCAATCGCAAAAAATGGGTTGGGCTGCAGATTTTCATCGTTCAAGGACATCTCTTGAGAATGATCCATGATGTGGCTGGCATTTGACTTTAACTGCAAAGGAAAATATTGCTACCATGCAGCAAATCATAATGAAGAATCAAGGAGATGCAGTATAGTATGTGAGATATTGTTGCGAGTGATGGGTCTGAGGCTAAGTATCTGCGCCAGTATCCAGAAGGTTGCTGATTCAAATCCCGTTAATTGCCAGAAGGGACTGTACTCCATTGGGCCTTTGAGCAAGGCCCTCAACCTGCAATTGCTCCAAGGGCGCTGTACAATAGCTGACCCTATGCCCTGACCCAAAGGGGTTTGCAATAACTGCATTTCGTTGTACCTGTACAATGACAATAAAGTTGAATCATCAACAAACACAATAAAGGTTCCTCAAATGAATCCATTCTTCATAACCAAGTCTTTTTACATTGTGTGCTCAGAATGCTGACTTGTAAAGTGAAGCAAAACTGCATGCAGTGGTCCTTGGAGAATCTCTATCGACTTTAGACTGAAAGAAATTTAAGAGGTGTTTCATAACTAGAGAGGAAACTGGGATGCATGACTATGACCAAGAGTCGAAATAGAGCTGCAGCCATGAAAGCATAGTGATTCTCTAACATGAAAGAATGGTGATGATGTGCATGTATTCTGTATTGATTATGTTTCTCAAGAGACCCACATTCTGAAACCAGTCAATATCTGCTAATTTACTTTGGTGTTTGTGGCAGTTAGTTAGGGAAAAGCACTGAGGAAAACTGTTGACCAATCCCTCTTCTGCTTCATGACGTTCACAAAGTAACAAGTGAGAAACCGTGGATTCAAAGAGATACCATCTTATCATATTATCCAGACGTGGCCTTGTGTGACTATAAAATATTTCCCATTCTGAAGGACTACCGTAATTTGCCATCAGTTAGTTAGACAGTCAGTTACAGAAGCAAAAGAGGCACACGCAACACAAAAATATTCTTTTTGAGGGGCATAGAATGTTTTTTGGACATTACAACAAGTATATTAGTGGTCACTTTTATATCTTAAAAAATAAAACTTTTTGGTTTTACCAGTGTTTAATACCTCTTAATAACCTCTCATATGCTTCTAACCTGTCTTTTTATTTCACCTCAGCAAAGATGCTTAAGAGAGATGGCTTTTACTGTAACATGTCCAAGTGTTACACAGAAGGCCGATTTCTTTAATTAGTCAGCCTTTAATATATATTTGTTCACTGACAAAATAGGCAAGAACTACAAAGTTGCTGATTAAAAATATACATCGCAGTAAAATTATTCCGTTATCTGAAGAAAACAAATTTTTGTTTTCTCGACATCTTAATAAAATGATTCCATTATCTTGTGAAAAAATGTTTGTTTTCTCGAAATCTCGATAAAATTTGCTTGTTATCTTGAGGAGATAATTTAAAAAAATAATGATATTGCACGTCCTCTCTCGGCTTTCGTATTCACAGGTTCAAAACCACTTCATTTAGTTTACATTGATGCACACATACCATGATTGGTAACAGGGGTTTATACTTGTTTTTGCAAAGTTAAGCCCTCATATTTTTTATAATTCAACCCTTTTTGTTATGTTGAATAGACATATGTTCAAATTCTTCCCAGCCATCCTTGTTTTTTAGTCCAGGTGATTATAACACAGTTTATTTAAAACCCATGCTTTCTTTTAAAACCTCAACTCATCTGAAACAACATTCAGTTAGAGCCCAATGCCTTGTACGATTAAGGAAAAAACAGATGAAAAAAAGAATGAAATGAGAAGTTTTAGGAACTGAAACTGCTGCAGTGCAATGAGACTGGGATACTGAAGTTAAAAATGTGCGAGGTGATTTCTAGAGTTAAGGAAAAAATATGCCAACACTGTTGCTTCATATCTTAGTGGCCTTGACTGACTTGGCTGATTGTGCAGTTCTTTAACAAATATCTCAGTGGGCTCTTTACAACTTCTCATGAACACACACATACACACAAAAATAGGTTCCCTTTTGCCATAGTGAATACATTTGACCTATTAGGTGAAAGCTGATTATGCAATGCAGCTGCAGCATTGTCATCAGCTACTTGTGTGTCCAGAACACTAAACCGTACAAAACGAAATGGTGGCTTAATAAGAGAGTAGGGCAGCTGGTGTCAGTTAGCTGCTCGCCAGGTTATTCCTCACAAAAAGAAGAAGTAAAATGTGAAATAGCATGCCACATTTTGAAGGCTAAATAAACAAACTGACGTTTTACAGCTACCTCACAGCTCCACCATCTACATTTTACAACCCCAGCTCAGACTCTGCTTGTGTGGCTTCTGGGTGTTCTCCTCATTTCTATGTGTGTGCACTACTGCTGTGTTCTTCCCTCATCCCAAACGTGTGTGTTCTGTTACATGATGACTCAAAGTTGTCTACATACACGCGGGTATAGCTGTGAATGTGCTGGTGACATAACAAAGGTTACTTCTTACTTTGTGGCCTATATGTCACAGACATAGGCAACAGGCCCCTTTGACACTGAACTGGACGGGTTTAGTAATGGATAGATGAATAATTTGACCTTGCATAACCAGGGATTATAAAGTTTAATATAATATAAATTATTGTATAGAATAGTAATTTCTGAAAAAAATAGTGTTATTTTTCTTTTGCCTAGTTAAATTGTCAGCTAGCAAATTTGTGAAACATGTAAGCTAAATTGATTATTTGCTTGATCATTTCATTTGTGATATTTAAATAACTTTCATCTAGTAGTGTTTTTTTTTTCTGACATAGGCATTTTATATGAGGTAAACTATCTGTGTAATGTTAGAACAACTTTGACAAGAACAGGTCATTTAATCCTACAATGCTTGCAAAATCGTATTCACCTATTCGACCAAAATAAAATCAGGTCGAGTTTTGAAGATCCTTAAAGTCCTACAGTCTACCACAATACTTGTTAACTTACAGTGCTTTACATATCAGTAGCTCTCTGTAGTTTAATATATGGTGTGGCCTGTAGGGGCGTCACTGAGTCCCAAAATTCCAAACACAACTACACACTGACAGTTGGCCTTCATTTGAAAGTATTTTTATTAAACAAAGTACCTTTCCACTAGGGATGTTCTGATTTTTTTAATTACAGTACTAATCACTGATTTCATGTTACTTGAGCGACTGATTCCGGTACCAATTCCAAATCCCCACCTATACCTTTAAACAAGTTTTTGCACTAAGCTCCTGCATAACCATATTTGACCACAGGTGTTAACTGTTCATTTTTTATTAAGAAAATGAAATGTAGGCTTATTGGTCAATGTCTATAAAAATACTAAATAAAAGTAATAAATAAATACATTATATATACTGTATATACTAATAAAATATGTCCAAAAATATTTATTTGTAATGCATATGGCATAAAAGAAAATAACAATTATATTAGTGGTCACTTTCATTTTAAGAATTTTGAGTTGCCAGTTTTGATTTTTTTTTTAGACCTATTAAGAATATTTGTCACCCCTTACATGTTTTTTGGTTTCTGTTTTCAGGTTAGTGTCTCAACTAATAGTATATCTTTAAAAGGGAATACATGCTCATTAATCACAGTAATGTACTTTTTGCTTTCATTCTTTAGGTCTGTTTATTTTGTCTTGTAATTTTGTTATTCATATTATGAATGAGCGTGGGTCTGTTTGTCAAGTGTCCTTATAGGGCAGGTTTAAACCATGCACTTGTTGTTGCCTAGAGAAAGTGAAGTTGTATCATAAATTTTGAATAAGCAAAAAAAATAATTCAATACACTCTGTAATGAAAATTATAGGATTATTTCACATTCAAGTGAATGAAGTTACTCTTATATAAGAGCTAATACTCGATTACATGGGATCCACTGATGATCTGAAATCCACTAATTATTGTTGCATTTCTAAGAGCTAGCCAATTGCTAAATTGTCAGCTACATTTAACCAGTAGTTGTGCTATGTTCACATACATTTTGAGACAAATTCAGATGAAGTTTCAAAGTACATAACAATAATATAAACAAACCAAAGCTAACATGCACCAATGATGTAAATATAGCCTATTGTGTAGTAAATGGAAGGAGTTTTAACACAAAGTGGATAGTAGACCTATCTGACTGATAGGCAAGAGTTTGTTAGTCTTGGCAACAGCAGATCCAGCTTGGCGCCAGTCACACAAGGAGTTCCTCAGGGCTCAGTCCTTGGCCCTCTTCTCTTCTGTATCTATATGCTTCCCCTTGGCCATATTATTTGTAGCTTTGGACTGGGTTATCATTTTTATGCAGATGATACTCAACTCTACTTCAATGTTAAAAGTGGAACTTCATCAGAGCTTTCTCAGTTCACAACTTGCCATAGTGAAATTAAAACCTGCATGGAGCAGAACTCTTTAAAATTAAATTGCAACAAAACTGAACTCCTGCAAATTGGGACTAAAATGCAACTTAATAAAATGAGCCCCTTCCCAGTCCATCTTAGTGGTGATCTCATCAGACCTGCCTCTACTGTAAATTTTTGAATTTTTGATTCCTCCCTCTTTTATTCCGCCCACATAAATCACATTAAGAAACTTTCTTACTTTCACATCCGTAACATATTCCGTGTTCGCTCTTTCCTCTCCTTTTCTAATTCTGAGAAACTTGTCCCTGCTTTTATCACATCCCGCATCGATTATTGTAACTTGCTGCTGGCAGGTGCTCCTTCTAATCTTATATCACAGCTCCAGCTTATTCAAAACTCGGCTGCAAGAGTCCTTACTTGAATCAGCTGCAGCGAGCACATCACACCCATCCTGCTCCATCTTCACTGGCTCCCTGTGCCTTATGGAATCAAATATAAAATCCTACTAATAACCTACAAAAGCCTTAAATAACCTTGCGCCAGACTACATCAGTGACCTTCTCCATCACTATGTGCCTGCCCACTCACTAAGGTCCTCTGATTCTGGCAATCTTGTGGTACCCCACACTAATCTACACTCCATGTGTGACAGGGCCTTCAGCTGTATAGCGCCCAGACTCTGGAATGACCTACCGAAATTAATTAAATCAGCGGACTCCATGAATTCTTTTAAAAAACAACTCAAAACTCATCTGTTCAGGAATGCTTTTAGCTCTACTTGACTTTACTACCCTTCTCTCAGTTTACCTCAATTATGTTGTCTGTTAGGCTTTTCTCTGAATTTACTATCTTAATCTTCTTTATTTATTTATTTGGTTTGTACAATGCTATACACTCTATACCCAGCCATTCATTCTTATATTCTGTAAGTGCCTTGAGCATGGGAAAGGTGCTATATAAATAAAATGTATTATTATTAGATAGAGAACCACAATACCCAATAACCAATAAGTACTGTAGCAGGACTAATAACAATATAGATATAGCAAATTATTCTTAATGTCCAAAACCAAGGCCTGCAATTGATACTCAGGGTTCAAACCAAAGCCAGTGCATTTCAGGGGCTACTGCTGTTTTTTTAAAGTGGAAGTCACTCCTGTGACCAAAATACCCTTCATTTTTTGTGGTTGCCACCATTGAAGCATTAGTATTTATTAGTTATCCATATAAAGGAATTTTACATAGTTTAAAAAATGATTTGTTTGACTTGTGAAGTTTGTGGCCGTAGTGTCTTTGTTCGTTTAGGTTTCCTAAATCTAATAGAGCATTCTTTTTCTCTGTCTTTCCAGGAGGCAATGACAATGTACCAGTCGTTCTCTGCCAGCAGACGACGCAACAGGTCTTCAACCAATGGACTTGGTACAAATGAAAAGGGCCAGCTGGGACAGTGGGGCAGGGCCTGGTAAGATAAGTGTGGGGGACATGGGAGGTTATGTAGAGTTTGCACTGCCCTTGAGGATCAACATATGCATACCTATGTTTTCTTATTTTTGCCTGTTCTACCATTGATGCATTCTAGAAGTACTACAGATGGAATGCCATCCTACAGATTGCCAAATTGACATCATGGGATTAGGACCTACCAAAGTTCATTTAAAATCAGTTTGAATGAAAAGAAAAGGAGATCCATATTGTGGATGAGAGAGATTCTTGAGACAGAATGGTGAAAGAAAACTTTAAACTGGAATGACAAGGCTAGAAAAGAATACAAAATGGAGAAAGCTGTTAAAAGAAAGCACAGACTTCCTCCCATCTTGGAAAGATTATTCTGCTTGTTTTGAAAAGCCACTGAGGTCCACCTTTTCAGTTTTCTGAGCTGTTATTCTTGCTGCACTTTCTCTTATTAAAAATACAACAGACATCACATCCTGCCATCTATCTAGTTGTCCAATTTAATATTGCAGGGCAGGAATGAATGAATTATTTAATCTAAT
The DNA here is from genome assembly GCA_026402145.1 of Polypterus bichir lapradei. Taxonomy (NCBI): domain Eukaryota; kingdom Metazoa; phylum Chordata; class Cladistia; order Polypteriformes; family Polypteridae; genus Polypterus; species Polypterus bichir. The sequence goes on along the minus strand of JANRMT010062853.1, from coordinate 2,274,343 downwards.
ACACATTTCTTGGAACAACTGAAGTGCATGGAAGAAATCCTAAGGCATGGGGATAAAGAACAAAATTCTTTCAGAGAGTGACTGGGTATAGGATTTGAATTCTATTCTATTGCATTCTATCATACACAAAATTTGCAATAATTTTTAATGTCAATTATTCCATACACATTGTGATAGATAAATGCCCCATAGCTTTGCAGATATAAAACATTCCCCTTTACTATTGAACCAAACAAGGTTGGAGCAAAGGAAAAGAGAAAGGCCCAATAAAATCACAATTGTCACTGTGACCTTGCTGTTCAACACTTTTTTTTCCTGGGTGTCTCTTTTGTTGGTTTTAAAATTTACTCATTCCATAAGTACAACCATCTCACAATCTCTCACATTTTTTTTTCCTTTCCAAGCTTTAACCCCTTATCTTCCTGCCAATAAACCAACATGTAGCTTATTAACCCCTTATCTTCCTGCCAATAAACCAACATGTAGCTTATTTCCCAACTGTAGACTCATTCAACTCTGACTGGGGCAGACTTAAATTCCCAGCTACTGATTACTTGTTAAATGTTACCCCCTTGAAGATCTAAGATCTCATGGGTATAGCCCCCTCCAATAAAGGTCCCAGCACTCCTGAGTATCGACCAGCCTTTAAAGGTCTATGCTTTCAAAGAGCTTCTGTCTTCCCTGCTTATTTGTTTTCAGGCAGTTGAGTCCCACCTTTGGAGAATTGGTTATATCTACTGCTACTGGATGGCATTGAGGAATTGTCACCGATATTCTGCCCTGCATTGCATTGCTTTCTCTGTAGTGTCCTCAGATTAATTCTGGTACACCAATAAAGGCCCTGTCACATGGCGAGTTTTCCCCTGATTTTGAGTCATAGCCTTTATTTACATAATCTTAGCTAACTGGATGTAGTTGGCAACAACCTCCCATAAAGTTCAGTCATCCAGTCTGGCATACCCAGCAAGTCAGTCCAACTAGTCCACGATCTGTCTCACCAAAATCAAACACATTTGATCTTGTCAAATTGTAGGACCAGGCTTCTGTGTACATGATAACTGACAATCAACAAATGCTCATTCGAAAGTACAAGAACATAAAAGGCAGGTGTTTTGGACCTCACAAACAGAAGAGAAGATTATCAGTCTCATGTTCTTTGTACCACAATAAAATGGAAAGAGGGAAAAAGGGCCAGCAATTGCAGCTGAACTCACCATACCTGTTAACACTTTGTACAGCACCAGCTACATCAGGCGGCTGTTATTGATAGTCAGAAAAAGGGGCAAGCACAGCTACACTGGAAAACCTGCACACAGTTGTTAAGTTTGACATGGGCAGTGATTTTCAGTCATGTAAATTGACATGGTCTGGCAACGAGATCAGCAAATTCAGCTGGCAAGTCTGACATACCATATGACTAGAATTTGTGTACTGTGACTTTGTCTTAAACCTAAAGAGAACTTGACAGTCCAGTCTGTATACTTTAGCATGCAAAGGTATGCTAAGAGTTCCTCTCTCTCACTTTAACACTGTTGGACTGTTACCCGCCATGTACTATGTTGTAGTCACTTTTGCCCCTAGCCGTTTTTTGCCTTCCAGACGACCATTTACATCATATACAATAATCAATTTGCTCATTTATGTCTCTATGCCTCAGTCTATTTGAACTTATCCCATTTGGCAAATGCTTCAGAGCCTTTCCTACATGAACCTCGAGGTTCAGAAACAGTTTCATCCCAAGAGCTATGAACGCACTCAATCAGTCCATCAAGTGCTCCTAGTAGAACAGTTTGTACTTAGAATTACAATTGTATGTTTCAAATTATCTATCTATCTATCTATCTATCTATCTATCTATCTATCTATCTATCTAAAGGTGTTGCTAAATGGTGAAAATGAAAGGAATTTCTTAGAGTTTATAATAGGGGAGAGCGTATTGTAATTGAGGTTAAAATGAGAGCAGATGAATGTTCAAAGAAGTCCAAATGAGAACAAGAAGCCTGCTAAGAGGAACAACATAAACAGCAGAAAAAGTGGAAGAGTATCTTTTCAAAATGCTCATAGGAAAAGCAGCATGCCAATCAGACACCCGAAAGAAATTGCTGTACTGAGGGCCAACTTAGATGTTCAACAAAGGTAGCTATTATAAGAAGCACAAACCATAAAACCTTTGGCATCCACATCATCAAATTTGTTTAAATTAAAACAGAAAATTCACCTTTTTTTAATTTGTTTTATTTTTGTATTTTTACTGGGTACTTTCCTACTGCTCCAAATATTTGGAAAATCAATTAACAGAAGAGGTCCAGCACATTATTTCTCAATTTCTTGTCAATCGATTCTAATCTCTTATCACAGTTTTTTTTTCCTTGCGGATATCGAACATCAGATTTGTGACTAATTTATGACCTGTTGTGTTTAATGTTTTATAGTGTGACATCTTATGAAGCCTTCTTGCCTCTACAGTTAAACGACTATCATATATGCATTTCATGAAGAAACATAAGTACTAATATCCGCACATGCTGCTCCTCATTGTATCTGAAGCCATCTAGCCAAATATACTTCGCTTCTTAATGGCACATTAGCAAAGTAAAAACCCCATGGCCTTGCTTTAGTCCAGAACTGTGAACAGTGGCAAGCAATTTATGACTGCATTATACCTTTAATATGCTTTTTCTTTTCTAAAGTCCACGATAAGATTATTCTAATTTATTTCTACCTACTTCAAAAAATACAGCTGTTAATTGAAAAATGTTGAAGCGGCATTTATCATGGGTATAGAATAAAATTAGGTCAAAAGGAAGTGAAGAAACAATTTGTACTTTAAAGCGTTCCGTTTGCACATGTGCACTGGTTATTCTTTAACCAGCAAGTTCATTCTGAAAGCAGCTTTCCAGAATGTGCAGTGTTATTTACTCTGGGCTGGGATAATGACTAACATTAGAGCTCCAGAAACATTAACACTTGCTCAGAGAGCTAATTATTAGTAAATGTTTTATTGTAGTTTTAAAAACAACTGGAAACTTCTTTGCAAGGAAACCATTCAAGCAGCTGAAGCTGGCTTGACAGTCCTTGTTATCATGGGTTAACTTAATGGCTGTGCTACATTTATGTATTAGAAAAGTAGTGTATGCACTTCATGTGGTCATGTGATGTTTGATTTCTATAATGCCTTTCTAATGAGCACTTTAAGGGCCAGATAGGATATGCTATTTGAATGTTATACTGAGGCGTTAATTATAACTGGTAAGCTGCCGGCCATATTCCACAACAGCCACCATATTATTTATAAGTATTTCAGTACTGTCATCTTGTGCCTTTTCATGTTTTGTGTGTCCAGATTTCATAGGTTTTGTTATTTTCTTTGTCCAGTCTCTGTGATGCTACTACCTTTTTGGGTTTGGTAACAAAACTCAAAATGAACTTGCATAATAAATCTTACTTCAACTTGCACTACTATTTTTATATTTCTAACATTTACCCATCGCTGCCACTTTTTAATAAATATCATCCATTCTTACCGCATGCTGCTTCCGTCCATTTTGAAATTTTTTAGGTCACCAGTAGTTTAATGGATTTTGAAATATCAAAGTGTCAGTTAGAAATGAAGGGACATCTTATTTCCTACCCCCCGCGCCATGAATAGATCCTCTATGTTCTCTGGAGTTTATGGGGCCCACTGTTACTTCCTTTTCTGATCCTAAGATTCAGATTCACACCTCTTTTCTGTGACATTCTGCAGTAATAATCTATTATTAAAGCAATGACACAAACTTTATTCATTTGTTTTATTATTTTACTGAATGATATTTGTTTTCTTTTATTAGGCAGAGTGGTGGCTTTGAGGCTAGGGATCTGCACTGGCAATCGGAAGGTTGCCGGTTCAAATCCCGTAAATGCCATAAGGGACTCTGCTCTGTTGGGCCCGTGAACAAGGCCCTTAACCTGCAATTGT
>JANRMT010062853.1:2240312-2265385 GCA_026402145.1 Polypterus bichir lapradei | reverse complement strand
ATATATACTGTATATATGAATCGCAGCCTGATTATATGGATGGTTACCCACCAGGTAATGTGTGTGGTTGGTCAGCCAGTCAGCAAACATCCGCCACGTCTTCTAGTTGCAACAAGCAGGTCATAGATGTGTGATATGGTACTTGCCAAATAATACAAAGAGCACACGACACGTATTTCACCCAAATTGGGGCTTATCAGGTGTACACACTTTAGTTTCTCCTTGTGGATATCGAACATCAGATATCAGCACCTGAGGCAAAGCCACTGACTTTGTGTCTCGGTGGCTTTTTCACTTAGCTGACAGGGTGAAAATCGGAGTATTACATTCATAGGTCTGAATCACAGTCTGATTATTTAGATGGTTACCTACCAGGTTCCGCGTGTGGTTGGTCGGCTAGTTGGCAAACATTTGTCACGTCTGTTGGGCCACTGCTAGGATCCCTGCTGGGCCTCCTACCCTTTCCTGCCCAATTATGGAGCACAATATTATATTGGAATGGCAGCTGCTTTTGCCATTACCAGTTGTATGCATTTTCAGGCCCTATATCGTTCAACACAGTTTTGGTCGTGACTGCACTCCCCACCAAAACCCCATGTGTATTTTTTGAGGTTATTAATTTTTACTTAAAAACATATTCTCCAGGCAAAGTTGTTATGTATAGTTTTATTGCTTCTGTATTTACTGCTGTTTACATGCTTTACTTTGTAGTGTTATATTGTTTGCTTTATAATGCATATTTTTAGGATGTGTAATTTTATAAGCTCACTGTGCTAAGTGGAGTTGATTGTTTGACACAGGAACAGGAAATAATTATAAATCTGGAAAGAAATTAGAACAGTCCATCACTCGGCTTACGGGCTAACACAGACTTTGCTAATACTTAGTCTGTTTATTTTTAAGGGAAGTGGACTCGTTCTCCTTGGTGAGCATCCTCTTGTTGCTGTGCTTTGCCCCTTTCCTTGTTTTCTACTTTGTGATGGCCTGCGACCAGTATCAGTGTTCATTGATGGACCCTTTAATGGAGATTTACACTGGGAAGACCACCCCTTTGGACATCTGGAATCAGGCAGCTTCCTTTAGCTGGACTGCAGCAAAAATCTATGCCATCTGGGTCTCTTTTCAGGTAAGCAAAGCTTTTTCTGTAGTGTATATTTATGGTTTCCCTGACTGTTATTCACATTTGGAAATTGTCATTGATAGATCTTGTAATCCAGCCATTCATTGATTTATTTTGAAACCCACCTAATACAACTAAACAGTGGTGGACTGGCACCCTTTTCAAACTTGCTTACACCTTGCAGTGTGTACTGCCTTGATGAGCTCCAAGCCCTCCATGACACTGAACTGGATTAATTGGGTTTGAGAATGTTATAAAATTATGCAAATCCAACTACAGGTAAACTATTCGTGCAGCACTGCCTGCTAGGCCAGTTCATCACCGGACATATTAATGCTACAAACGCACATTCACTAGCTCTGAACCTCCAGTTAATTTAACACGTAGCCTGTGAAAACCCCAAGCAAAGCACTGGTTCAATTCCAGTCTTCTAAGTGTCACATGCTTGTGATATTTTTATGTATTACTAGACCTGCAGCCCTTTATCCTTATTTTGATTTGTTTTGAAAGATTTTCCTTGTTTTGTTTTTCTGGAATTAATTCTTTTTTACTTTTCATGCTGTTTTTGTTGTAACATTTTGACATCATTTAATGGCAGCACCGCAATGTTTTCCCATTGGATGGATACCAGTGTATGCACACCAATTTCTGACATAGGAGACAACTATGTTATTTAAGAATGAAAAGTTGTCTTTAGCATTCATTTAATCTTTACAAACTCTTCTGAGTTCATAAAAGTAATATTTTCATTCAAATAATGAATTTCAGGTTTCAAGATTGATAGCTTGTTGGGTTGTCTTGTTAGAAGTTTGTCCAATCATTTTAGCAAGGTCTGTTTGATGTTTCTGACCTCTGCTTAGTGACTCCAAACCTCAGCACTAGGTTCACTTTTAGCAAATTCTGGTTATTTTCAGGATCAATGTATTTGCTGGCCACGATTATTACTTTCTTTTAAATTTTGCCTACTATTTAATTTAATCCCTTCATTGCATTGCTTGTTTATTGTCACTCACCTGGGATGTCACCAGTTTCTGTGTTTCAACAGAGGTTACTTAGGATGTGGCTGCTTTGTTAGACACATGTGTGCACATTATTCACTGCATGATATTGAAACAGTTACTTTATTTAAAGATGAGCGTTAAGAATGTATATTAACTTTGTTGAAAAGGTACACATGAGTATAACTCTTAAGAATGTTTTTCTTCCTTCTAAATGATTTTGCAATTAATTTAAAAATAAAATTTAGGACTGCTAATAACATTGATTTTAATATTACCCTCTCAGTCTTGATGAAATGTATCTTACATAGATTTGACCTATGCCTGTTTCTGACTAAACGTTAGCCCACCATTTTACTTGATCTCTGCCACACTTGCATCTTTTGTGAGAGACCCCTGTAGTTTTATTGATGGATTTATATGGTAATTACACTAACTGCAAGTTGGATTGTTTCTACACCACACTAGCATATCAATCTATTTTGTGCACACAAAATGATTTTTATAAAGGACGCCTACCCGCTGACAAATTCACTTTCCTCTTTCTCATTGACAAAATCATCCAAAACCTCCTGGGTAACATGTCGAGTGCACTTCAGAAATTGAAAGAGGGCACGTTATGGCAGGACTTTGTCAGCACATGATTGGGAGAATCCATCAATTTTTTTAGGCATCATGGTGCTGTTATGACATGTTTACTGATCTCATGCATGTGATAGCAAGAATGGACAGAAAGCAGTCATCTGATTTCGGGTTTTATTGAATTGTTCTGTTGTTCTAGACCAAGAGTTCCCAAACTTTTTTCGGCCGCCGACCCCTTTACCAAAAACTTTTAAAACCGTCGACCCCCTAGTCATTTACTTTATTTACTCAAACTAATACATTTGTACAGTACTCAATATTAAATATTTCACTAGATATCAGATTTTAATCACTTGTAATTATGATTTAAAAAGATAAAATGGCTACGGAATATGGCATTATCTTGTGCAACATTTAATATCGAAACCTGCACTAATGAAAATTTAAGCAAAAAAATACGAGCAGAGTTTTGTTTTTTTTTTTTTACATTTTTGACATTTATGAAATAAATATGTAAATTCAAAATAAGTACAAATAGTCCAAGCTGTAATGTCTGCATTTCTTTTTTGGTTCAGTCATATTATTATCTGAAGAAATACAAACTTTTATTAACAAACAATTTCGACAGCCCCTGTGATTAAAAAAAAACAAAAAAAAACAATAAAGTATGTACTTACTTGAAACAGAAGATTTTTGTTCTTACTCAAATAAATAAACTGTGTCCTCCAATTTTCTTTTTCGTAGTACTGCTCCTCAATAAATAATTATATTCAAAGTTCAAATCACAAATAAGTACATGTCACATCAAACAAACCAATTTATAGTGTTTTATGAAAGCATGACCGTACAAGACTGATAGATTCTGCTAATATAGAATATCCGTCGTCTCGTCCCACCGCAAGCAAGAGCGGACATGCAACGTTTTTTCATGTCCGCACTTGCTTTGATACGTTCGATAAGACAATGCACAGATACTGTATGTTTGTGTTACATGTATTTTCATGCATTCTTACGTGTGACTCTTTTAATGACACATTTTACCTTTTTGTTCGCAAGTTTGGTATGTAATGTGTTTTTATCAAAAAAGTGTTTTTTTGAATTATTTTACTTCTTAATTAGGTACCTATTGGAATCATAGATATTTTGAAGTAACAAACAAATAGCAGTAGTAAGGGGGTCTATTTTTGCTGTCGTTGACCCCCCAATTTTCTTATAGAAACTATCGACCCCTAGAAAGTTCAAATCAACCCCAGGGGGTCGATATCGACCACTTTGGGAACCCTTGTTCTAGACTTTGAAAAAATAAGGAACTAGTGTCTGATATCTTTGATCTCTGTTGTAGTTTCTTTTTCTAAATAAATAAATAGAGTATTATGCCTAGTGCTATTAAAATGTATATCTATTGAAATTTGTTTATATTTTAGTACATATTACAATATATTCAGTAAATTGTAACTAGGAATCATGCATCATGGCAACAGTCATTAGTAAGATGTTTAATTACTGCTATTGTAAATCCATTATAGGAGGAGGAGGTGGAGGTTGGGAACATGCACTGATACAGCACACTGCCATACACACCACACCACACCACAAACCACCCCAGGATCCAAGATTAAGACCTGAGTGCTGCCATGCACCCACATGCATCATGGCAACAGACATTAGTGAGATGTTTAATTACTGCAATTGTAAATCCATTGTGGGAGCAGGAGGAGGTTGGGAAGATGCACTGATATAGCACACTGCCGTACCAACCACACGACAAACCACCTCAGGATCCAAGATTAGGACCCGAATGCTGCCATGCAATGGGTGTACAAGAAAGGAATAAAGACCAGATAAGGCATTAGGCAATGCACAAATTTATTTTAAAATATATTTAAATACATTTATTTTAAATTTTATTTTTATTTTATGGTTTTGTTTAAAAATATATTTATATGCAGAAACATTTAAGTCAGACTGAAAAACAGACATTCTGTTAATGCATGTACTAGGCTATTTATGTTTTACTGTTGCAGGGGAATGTTTGGATTTGCAAGTTGTTTTATGTATTGCGTGTTTAGTTAAGTTGAAGTGTCAGAATTCGTTTGTCCTTATGACATATGATAAATAAAGTAACTGACCTAAAGTAAAAAACCTGAAAGTATATGGTATCAAGAGCTAAAGACCAAACATGCATGAGCATGAGGACTCTGTTTATGGCAGGGCATTTGTGTATTCTTTACAACCTGGCAGTTCTCCTCACTTGTGTGTTATTGTCTTATAGATCCATTTCATTTGCTGAAAATACAGAATATGAAATGCAGGATTTTCCTTTCTATAGGTGTTTTGTCTTGGTAGAGTAATATATTACTCTTACTTTCCCATTTTGTATTATTAATATGCAGCCTTTGTCAGAATGCCTCAAATCTCACAGACTTATCACTGTTTATAAGGTATTGTACAATATAACTTCTCCCCACCTTCCCTTCTACATTTATAACCTCAGGCAATTAGGTGTAGTAAAAGACAAGCATGAGTTAAGTTACAATTTAAGCAATGTATTATTGATAATATTCATAAATAATAACAATTTGCAAAGTACATTTGAATATTGGTGACCATGCACCCTGATAAATGGTGATGTTTAGTTTCAGGCAGCACACAGACTTGTTAGTTACTTAAAATGGCTCTATTTAAGTCCTCATTTTTGGTCAGCTTTCTTCAGAACAGGCCGCATGCCCGTCTCAATATGGCTGCCAAGCTATGCTCTTCATTGTGTTGTTTTTTTCAGTTCATGATGTGAGATGCTTCTTCATCATTTGTTTGTAAGAGAGAGAGGGTGAGGTAAAGCAAGCAAATTTATAGATTTTCTGTCCAACCCCTAGAGCCAATAGGGCGTCATGATACTTAAAGGCTTCTGATACAAATCAGCTCCAAACAGCCATACTTCAGACCAATGGGGGGACAGAATACCTTCACACCTGCCCTTCAAACCATGTGTTAAGGTAAAGCTTGGCAGTTAGGCAGCCTGGCTTTCCTTAGGGGGTTGCCTGAGAGACTTCAGCAGAGAAATATTGGCCAAATTTCTTTGAGGCACTTTCCCGAACCCTGTCGTAAAATTCACTTTCTTGACTTAATTCTAGGGGGGTAAACATGAATGCTTCCCAATAATGTAACACTAATATTACATTGCTTTTTCTAAGTTACAAATAAAGACATACAAAATATTTATCAACTTGTATGCAAAATTTCACATCACAACAATAGGTTCCATAATTTTTGGACACACTTGGAAGCATTCACTTTCACGCTGCCTGTCAGCATTATGTCTTAACGCTGCATTCATTTCTGAAAGTGAAGTGACTTGGAGTGTCTTCTCACTAAGCTGTCTGTTTTCGAAGTCTACAGGTTGAGGTGACCCCTTTCTTCAGATGAAGAAGTTTCAGATAATGGGAATCAATTGAGAATGATGCATGCATAATATAGTGGAGTGCATTAATGTTGAATCTTTTATGATGAGGAATGCCAATAACATTCTAGCATTACTGTTTCTAGCTCTCTTATCTTTCCAGATGTTTAAAGAACTCATCAAATTCTCCATTACTGTGTTTTAACCACTTTGTACCATATTTGATCTCTGTGCACCTCAGGTTGTGCTGTACATGTGCCTGCCAGATTTATGTCACTATTTTCTGCCAGGATATGTGGGTGGAGCACAAGAAGGAGCATGCACACCAGCGGGTGAGAAAGCATTAAAATCTGGATTTGAATTATTTATGTGAAACTTTTCTTCCATTGTAATAATCCTTTCTAAAGTTAATTAAGTCATATGGTGTAACCCTTCAAGATTACAAAATTTTAGGAGTGGTGTAACATTTTGATGGCTAGGTTCCACAAAACGTTTCTCAGTCAAAAGTCAGTTCGATTTTAATCATAGTTCCTAATTAAACTGTTTGCTGTCCTACCACAGTACTAAACATGATGAACTGGATTCCCAATCAGGGTAGATTCCTCCCAGGATCCATCATCATCCTTTACTAGATAAACCAAACCAGAAAACAGATACATGGATGAATTTAAACAATTGAGAATGCCATAATGGAGAGACAAGTATCCCGATGGAGGTGGATGATAATTCCTTTCCTGGATGGGATTCCACAATAGAAAGTTTTGGATGGACAGGCATCCCAGCTGGGTTAATTGTTGATAATAATAATACTTTACATTTATATAGTGCTTTTCGTACTACTCAAAGCGCTGTCCATGCAGTGAGGAACTGAGACATGAACCCATGATCTCCTTCCTGTGAGGCAACAGCGCTACCACTGTGCCACCAGCATGGAGGCCATATATTCTCCCAATACACAGGGTGGCAGCATCCCTCTGGTGGAACTCCCATTTTAACCCACAAGCTGCATTGGAAGCTATAGTCTTGATGGGTAGCCCAAAAAGTGAAACACTTTGTCTGTAAACATCGTTGTGAAAAATTACATTTGCCTTGCAGAAAGCATATGTCTTAAACAATAAATTTACAGTTTGTTATAAAATCTGTGCAGGGGTTATAAAATGAGCTTTAAAGAATTCACCTTATGTATGTGTGTACAGTAAATTTCTGACCGCACCCTCTGAGCCCCACTTTATTAATCGGGGGGGGGGCGGCCCACAATCCATACCCATTTGCTATATATTGCCGTTGATTCCTGTATGTCTAATCATTTTCCTCTGATGATGACACCTGGTAGGTTGTCAAAAGCTTAGGAATAAAAAATATTTTAAGATATGTGGCTCATTTTCTCTCTTTGTGGATTTCTAGCTACAAATATTCAAACTGTATCACAGACTTTGGCTTCTATATACAGTGTGTATATATGTTAGTGGCCTGTAGGGGGCATCTCGCAACCCAAGACACCAATCTAGGAGTCCATAATGACAAAACAAAGGCTTTAATAACAAAGTCTCAGTAAATGATAACAGGGAAACAATAAAGTACAATTTAAACAGAAAATAATAAACACCTCTGCTCCCTGTGTCTAACTAAACAATAGCAACTTGTTTACTTCCTTCTTCTGACAAGCTAAGTAAGCTCTTGTCATCAGCTGCTTCCCAACTCTAAGCTCCCTGAGCAATGGAAGCAAGTCCTTTTACATTGTGCCCCAGTCACCTGCTGTAAGCACTTCCGGGGTCCGGGCTCATATTGATCACTGTTGTTGTATGGGTAGGTCTCCAACTTGGCATTAGAGGTTTCTGCATATGATATCCTCTACAGAGGTCTGCTGGAGAGGGCCAGATTGGTTGTGCTCCCCATTACCCCCATAAGGTCACTACACATCTCCCCCTAATAGTCTTGGGAACCTCAAACCCTGTAATAGGGTGTGGTGTATATTATAACTTCTGGGGTCCTGAAAGACCTGTGAGGTCAATAAGGATACTGCTACCCAGATTAATTTCTCTATATATATTTAATTGTTTTTTTAGTTGATAAAAATCGATTGTGTTATTCCTCTGCAGTTCCTTTAAAGTCAACCCCTTCTCAGTGTGACTTTATAAGTGGGTTAGACCATAGATTATAATGATTGAATCCGGACATAAAGTGTGTTCTAATGGACAGATTATGGTACAGATCAAAAGAGCTCTTTATCAGAGTGAATAACAAAAAGTTGGTTGTGGCCTTTGGCAATAGTAGCAGAAAATGCTTTAAAAACTAATGGAAGTTTTAGAACAAATTCAAAACCATTGCCAAAGTCGTTGTCAAAATAAAAGTCAAAATGAAACTCTTCCTAAATTGAATTTAGATTTGCTCAAAGTCTAGTCTCTCATAAACCGTTTCTTCTAACTGGTAAAAAATTTTGTCAATTTTTTATAACGTTGTGGTCACGTGGCACAGGCATTATGTGCCTGACAGTAATGTACCATACCATAGGCGCACAAAATGGTGGCACCAATTAAAGTAAACACACAAATTGGTGATAAAAACTAATAAAAATATAATTATTGATTAATAAAAACTAATAATATTGTAAAAGCCTAAAATAAATTAATAACACTTTCCTGGCAGAATTTAAATAACTAAAGGCAGATGTATTGTTTTATTCTACACTGTAAGAACACACAGTGTCTGAGCAAACAAGGTGCTTAACTGAGTCCAAGAACGGGCCTCTGATTAGGAAACGGGTTAAAATGAAACACAGATGTGACATTGCCACCCCCTGCTTTAGCTGATACAAAATCAACAGATAGCATCCTTCTGTGAAATCTGTGCAAGATGTTCAGTTTTACAGTTCATTCATGTAACTGATTACATATTTCATCTGTCTTCTGTCATTCATGTCTGTTCTACCTTGCTAACTTGTACTGAGTTTTTTTGTGTGTTTCTGCACCATTCAGACTAATTATAATGACCCTGATGCATCAGCACCCCATCCTTTACCCATTCAATAACATCAGAGTATCAGCTGAACAATTTAAAGGCTTCAGTTGACCCAACTGTTATTTTAAGTGTAACTCCTATTCAATGATTTTAATCAGTTGGAATAAAGACTAGTAGGCACAGGGTGTTCCTAAATTAGAGCAGTGAGAAGTCAAGCAAAATGACTTCTCACTACATTCATACTGGCTAACACGGTACTACACCCTAGTACTATATAAATTAGAGCAGGAAAACACTGAATGACATAACAGTGAAATGCAAAGACTTGTCTTTAGCACCCTCTGGTGGCTATTTATAATATACCACCTTAACTAACAAGGAGTGTGTTCTGTTTCACAGGAATCATAAATAAATATGAAGTCAATGGTTTACAGTCATGGCTAATCACGCATGTCATCTGGTTTGCGAATGCCTATTACTTTAAGTGGTTTTCTCCAACCATTATTTTTGATCACTGGATTCCTTTGCTGTGGTGCACAAATATCCTGGGCTATGCTGTCTCTGTGTTTGCCTTTGTCAAAGGATACCTGTTCCCTACCAATGCAAAAGACTGGTAAGTGGTAGCAACTTTAAATGTCAGTGCTTTATTTCTTGTAATTCATAGAAGCTAACATCTGATTAAGGGAATAACAATGTACCTTTATATAGTTTTATATGTTCATTATTATCACATGTAACAGAGTACAGTAAGATTCGTATTTTTAAAAGCTCTCCAGCACTGTAAAGAGAGAAGAGCTGTCTTACCTAGAAACGTCTGTCTTCCTTACCAATAACATTTCATCAATATTCTGAATCTATAACAGCACAAACAACTATTTTAATGAATTTACAAGACAGTATTGTTTTGATGAATTATAAGACAATGTTCTATCCTAATGTGAGACTAACAAAATAATTAAAATAATTTGACCCGTAACCATTCAATATGTATCTGCCCTCACACACATTGTCACTCTGATTCTTCATTATATTCACCTCACGTTGACAACATTTTCTTTTGTTGTTAATGTTGAGAGCTGCCCAAACCCTGTATTTTTGACTGTGCGATCTGAAGTGGTCTGGTCCTGGGACATGTTAATGAGGGGAAGATAAATAGCTCTGTGTATGGGGCTAGTCGGAAGGTGCACTGTTCTGTAGAGTTAGAAATGCCATAAATTTCATGATCCTTGAATTTGTAGTTTTTGTCATGTTGACCTTATTCTGAAAGAGGCCACATGCACTATAAGTTACAAATACTAGAAACTTGTAGTGCACATATTTTATTACACAGGGGCTCATCTACAGCCTCTTACTAAATCAGGAACATGCTCAAATTGTCCCCTAGGGGGCACTCCTTGTGGAGCAGCAGATGCCTTTTATATGAGTGGTTCCCTCCTGGCTCTCCCCTACCACCCAGGTACCCATTAGAGTTTGCTACATTTGTTTTTTCGGTGCCCTTTCAAGTGCAAGTATAATGTTTTTTATATATTTTTATTTTTTGTATCTTGCAGTAAATTCACTGGAAACATCTTCTATGATTTTATGATGGGCATCGAATTTAACCCTAGGATTGGCAAGTGGTTTGATTTTAAGTTATTTTTCAATGGGCGGCCTGGAATCATTGCATGGACACTCATCAACTTATCGTATGCAGCCAAGCAGCAGGAACTGTATGGTTATGTGACCAACTCTATGATCTTGGTTAACGTGCTTCAGGTAAGAAATAATGTTGACTTGATAGAGGAGGGTTTTATGATATAGATTTTTGGTTTGGTTTGGATATTATCGAAGATTTATCAAAGAAACCATGTCTGTTCTGCATTACAGCAAGGATGAAATAGAGATAGCCTGCTGTAAATGCAAGACACCCTCACATTCAGAAGCCAGACGGGTCACTAGAGAGAGGAGAGTTCTCCTGTAGGCCAAATGGCTAAGAGAATTGTAATCTGCTGTTTGAATCCAATGGCCCAAGTTCATGTTCAACTGTTCAGGGTGGAGACACTCAACTGAGAGGGGGTCCAGATGACTGCTCTTCTTGCTGGCAACGTAATCTCTGCCATTCTCCTGTAAAATGGAGCAGAAAACTAATACGTGTGCATTGTAAATAGGATATCAGTTTACATACTAAATAAGTGAGTTTAGTTATAGTGCAGCTGCACCATAGGAATTCAAAAATCCTTGCTCAGTCATTGTCTGGATGGAACTTGCATGTTCTGCCCATCTCTGTGTGGGTATTCTCTGGGTACTCATCTACATGCAGTGCAGTTTAGGTTAACTGCTAACTCTTATTTTGCCCAGTGTGAATGTATGCCAGAGTTTGTGTTCACAATTCTGCACTGGTGCCTCATCCGCAGCGGGCTGTAGACTTGCACCCTGTGCTGCTGAGATAGGCTCTGTTTCCCTGCAATCCAAATGTGTAAGAGATTTAAAAAATGGATGGATTTACATATATGTATATATATTAGTACTTTTCGCTTCCACTAAGTATCCTAACAGCATAAGTATTTTCTTATGCTGTTGACCCTCTGATTTATATTTACACGTTAATTATTCCATGTGAGAGGAAAACTGGAACAAGAGAAGCAGGTAACTTGGAGTTCACCATGAGGCAGATGTTTCCTTTTGTTCCTGCCTTTTATTTCTTTTTTGGCAAAAGACATAATGCTTGAAGGATAAGTTTGGTACTTTTCAATTCAAAGTTATTTCTTCATAGTTATGGTATAAAATAGTTTTCCATATGAAATTGTGTTCTAAAATGGAGTATATTTTTTTTTAACTTTTAATAAACACCTAGCCTGTTCTTGTACTATAAATATGGAGGTGATTGAGCAGGAGTCCAAATGTGAAAACAAAAGCCTTAAAACTTACCAAATATGTCAATTTTCCAAGGCAAGAGTGATATTGAGTATTGATCCATGTCCAGAGATTGCACACAAATTGCAAAATAGTGTATTCATGTTTAGGAGGGAAAAAAGCAAAAAGCAGAACATTCAGCTATTTTAAAACAAGACCAGCTGTACTCCTCAGTCTTCACCTCACTGACCATGTACCACTGCTGCCACCTTTCAGCCGCTGGGGCATATTTTCACTTCCAAAACAGCTTCCAGTTATTGTTGTTACTGAATGTTGATGCGCAGGTGTGAATTGTCGTGTCTGTTTTGTAGACAACTAGAAAATAATTACTGAAAAACTTGCAGTCATTCACTGTCTTTCACTACGTGTGATTAAAAATAAACAATAAAACATTCATTTCAAATTTGTACGAATCACAACTCACAACCCGAACATATCATGGGCTTGAGTTAATGTCTACCATGAAGAAATGAGGTCACTCACTAATTACATTTACTCACTCAAAAATGTTGTCCTCTGTCCTTTTATTACCATACAGTGGTGCTTGAAAGTTTGTGAACCCTTTAGAATTTTCTATATTTCTGCATAAATATGACCTAAAACATCATCAGATTTTCACTCAAGTCCTAAAAGTAGATAAAGAGAAACCAGTTAAACAAATGAGACAAAAATAGTATACTTGGTCATTTATTTATTGAGGAAAATGATTGAATATTACATATTTGTGAGTGGCAAAAGTATGTGAACCTTTGCTTTCAGTATCTGGTATGACCCCCCTTTTCAGCAATAACTGCAACTAAACGTTTCCGGTAACTTTTGATCATTCCTGCACACCGGCTTGGAGGAATTTTAACCCATTCCTCCGTACAGAAGAGCTTCAACTCTGGGATGTTGGTGGGTTTCCTCACATTAACTGTTTGCTTCAGGTTCTTCCACAACATTTCGATTGGATTAAGGTCAGGACTTTGACTTGGCCATTCCAAAACATTAACTTTATTCTTCTTTAACCATTCTTTGGTAGAACGACTTGTGTGCTTAGGGTCGTTGTCTTGCTGCATGACCCACCTTCTCTTGAAATTCAGTTCATGGACAGATGTCCTGACATTTTCCTTTAGAGTTCTCTCATATAATTCAGAATTCATTGTTCCATCAATGAAGGCAAACCGTCCTGGCCCAGATGCAGCAAAACAGGCTCAAACCATGATACTACCACCGCCATGTTTCACAGATGGGATAAGGTTCTTATGCTGGAATGCAGTGTTTTCCTTTCTCCAAACATAATGCTTTTCATTTAAACCAAAAAGTTCTATTTTGGTCTCATCCGTCCACAAAACATTCTTCCAATAGCCTTCTGGTTTGTCCATGTGATCTTTAGCAAACTGCAGACGAGCAGCAATTTTTTTTTTGGAGAGCAGTGGCTTTCTCCTTACAACCCTGCCATGCACACCATTGTTGTTCAGTGTTCTCCTGATGATGGACTCATGAACATGAACATTAGCTAATGTGAGAGAGGCCTTCAGTTGCTTAGAAGTTACCCTTGGGGTCCTTTGTGACCTCGCCGACTATTACACGCCTTGCTCTTGTAGTGATCTTTGTTGGTCGACCACTCCTGGGGAGGGTAACAACGCTCTTGAATTTCCTCCATTTGTACACAATCTGTCTGACTGTGGACTGGTGGAGTCCAAACTCTTTAGAGATGGTTTTGTAACCTTTTCCAGCCTGATGAGCATCAACAACTCTTTTTCTGAGGTCCTCAGAAATCTTTTTTGTTCGTGCCATGATACACTTCCACAAATATGTGTTGTGAAGAGCAGACTTTGATAGATCCCTGTTCTTTAAATAACACAGGGTGCCCACTCACACCTGATTGTCATCCCATTGATTGAAAACACCTGACTCGAATTTCACCTTCAGACTAACTGCTAATCCTAGAGGTTCACATACTTTTGCCACTTACAAATATGTAATATTCAATCATTTTCCTCAATAAATAAATGACCAAGTATAATATTTTTGTCACATTTGTTTAACTGGTTTCTCTTTATCTACTTTTAGGACTTGAGTGAAAATCTGATGATGTTTTAGGTCATATTTATGCAGAAATATAGAAAATTCTAAATGGTTCACAAACTTTTTCAAGCACCACTGTATCCTCAGTATCATGCTTTGCAGAAAAGTGTGACAGATTTTATAGGGTAACCAGGGGAAATGACATTGTCAAAAGATGGAAATGGGTCGAATCCCGGGACATCAACAATTACAGCAACTAAAACCAGCAGATCATTAACAAAGGTAACAGTAAGGAGTTGTTTTTTGATTCTGTATACTCTGATATGGCTATGAACTTGTGGTGAACTTTGATCCTGTCGCATTGTGATGTAAAGTTCACAACCTCTTAGTACATGCCCCCGAAAACAGGAACTAAAAAATTGCGGCAGAAACATCCTAAAATATTTAATATTAACAAAATTAACCCCTAAATAAAAAAAACTAATGTAATCTCCAAAATGACTGAGATAGAAACCCCCTTATTAAATGGAAATGTGTACCAAAATGGCCAGGGAAATTTGGAAACAACTCAGAATATCCAAAATTCAGCGAGTGTGATTCAGCATGTGCTGTAAAATTTGATAATTGGTTTCTGGTGCTTCAATGTATTGCATCTTGGTGTGGTGCTATCACATAATCTGCCTTTTTCATTTTGTCAGTGTTTATTTTGTCATGCGTGCCCATGACTCACCACAGAAAGTGTTTAATGCTGAGTATTGATTGACACCGTGAACTTAGTATTGATGTGGAGGAGGCCATGGCGCTTTCAAATGTGTAAGGCTTTCATAAAAAAGTGTAATGCTGTGCAATCAGTTCTATTTAGATGTATTGTTATATGTGCATGATTTTCTTATGTGTGCGCAACTTGTTGCTACTTGGCATGAATCATAACCATAGGTTTAGGAAAAAATAATCGTATGACTACAGTTAAAATCTGCAATTAAACTGCTGTGTCTGTATGTGATTCAGCATGTTTGCCAGCATTGCCTGTTTAAAAAAACATTTACTGCCATGCATGTGAGTCTGTGGATCACCCTACTGACTCATCTTGATTAAGCAGTCCCATCCTGGGTCGAGAGGGGATGCTGTCACTAACGGTATCGTCTTTTTGTTCCCACAGCCCTGAAAAGATGCCCAGTGAGGGCAATTGACTCTTCCCCTTCCGGTTAGAGGAGTATAAAAGCAAGACATCCACAGAGGGTAGGGTCTCATTCTGGACCAACACTCGAGAGAGATGGAGCTCCAAGCGAGACCTGACTACTACCGATTCCCTGCAGAGGGCAGTTTGTGTTTCTTTATAGCGCCATTGTACACAGTTTTCGTTTAAAACTTTGAGTTACTATTAAACAGGGTGACCCAGCTGATACCAGAACATTTTTCCAAGTCCAGTGGTCGTACCTCGCACAAACACAGGCAGGATTTGCCGAGCGATGATGGCAGAACGAGCTAACCTAGTGGAGCGAGTACAGCAGCTTGCTGAGCATGTGAATAAGCTGCAGTTCCAAGTTGCAGCTCAACAGGCCAACTTGGTTGAAGCAGAGGCACTCTGCGAGAATGCCGATATCCTGCAAGACAACAACAACCGATTTGTCCTTGATATGACATCAAAACTTTTCTTTTAATCTTTGAGTGCACAACTGCCCGACAAGACATGCTCCAGCGTGAATTGATTCATCTGCTCACTCCGTTTCTCTGCAGGGAAGTGCAACGGGTTTATTACGATATGGTGGAGCACGCCACTGCCAATTACCATACACTCAAGTGAGAGATCCTTGGCTGCTATGGGCTGCTCCAGTGTGCCAAGTCCAGCGTCACTAAGAGTGGTTGGTGCTTTGAGAGTGGCACGTTGATCCCAAGTCCAGCGTCACTAGACTGGTGCTTTGAGTGTGGCACGTTGATCCCAAGTCCAGCGTCATTAAGAGTGGTGCTTTGAGAGTGGCACGTTGATCCCAAGTCCAGCGTCATTAAGAGTGGTACTTTGAGAGTGGCACGTTGATCCCAAATGCCCTGCTTGCGCCCAAATGTTAGACTCCTGGGGCAAGTTAGCGTGCTGACACTGCTCGGGCGAAAAGTCAGCTGACATGATAATAGAGACAGTTGCTGCTGATTTTTGGGCTTCTGAGCAGAACGGACCAACCAAAGCTCAAAAGCCAGAGGAAAGCCCTAAGGAAGCTCCCTCAAACCCCACTGTGATGCTACCACTGTGGCAAGCTGGGAGCACATAATCTCCATCTGTCTCAGGGTGGGGGTGGAATGCCATGAGATATGGCTGGACACACGGAGACAGGTACTGTTATGTAGCCGTGCCTAAATCTCTCACCATTTCTTTTTCAGACAAGAGTAAATGGCATCCCGCCTGGGTCTCTGTGACTACGGTAGCAATATTACGTAACATTGTTGCTTGCCGCTTTATCAAGTCAGAACAATACAATGGTAAATCAGCCAGACTAATCTCTATACTGTATATGGTGAGGTGCAGAGGTACTCCATTGCAGTCTGTTGTCTCAGTTCAACTTGGGCAGCTGCCATCATACTAGGACAAGACTGGGCGTATAGTAAAGCTGACCGATGTGTGGCAAGTTTAAATGGTAAGGTGAGCCTCACCATGAATGGAACCCAGACATCCCAGGGTGAATCCCTGCCATGCAAGAGGACAGGTGAGAGAGTGGTCACCCAATATGATGTCATGGATGTGTACATAGGGAATGCCACTATGTCTGCAGTTATTCAGATTCCAGACCTGATGTTGTCTCGGGAAACCATGCCAAACCCCTTTGCATCCCTACAACTAGAATTCTCCACCCTGCTGACATCTTTCAAATGTAAACAGTGTAATGATGATTCCTTGAAGTTTGCAAGAAATGCTATTACTGCAGTTAACAAGAACCCAACCGGAGAGTCCATACCACATCTGCCGTACTTTGAATTCAATAATGAGATGTTGTATCTGGTGACCTAGTCACAGGGTGAGCCTACAATATGTGAGCTTGCCCATTCAGGGACTGAAAAAACCCTGGAATGAATCAGTGCACATTTCTACTGCTTCTGTCCGGAGTTTCAGTTGATGCAGATACCCAAGCGATACTGCTCCCCTCTAATCCCCTTGCCTATAATCGATATCCCATTCAAACGAGTTGGTGTAGATATAATTGGCCCCCTTGAACCCTAGGTGAGGGGTCACAAGTACATCCTCATCTTCATGGAGTACTCTTCCTGATACTGAGAGGCCATGCCCCTGTGGGTGCCTAACACTAAGATGATTGCTGCATTGTGTGTGTCTGTGAATCACCCTCCTGACTCATCTTGGGTAAGCAGTCCTACCCCTGGATAAGAGAGGGCTCTGTCACTAATGGTACGTATCAGCTCTTTCTGTACCTGCAGCCAGAGAACATGCCCAGTGAGGCCAACTGACTCCATCCCTTCCAATTGGAGGAGTATAAAAGTGAGATGCTCAGAAAAGGTGGCATCTCATTCTGGACCATCGCTCGAGAGCGACGTCTTGTTTTGTTTTTGTTTAGAGATTCAAGTTATTATTATATAGGGTGGCCCAGCTGGTGCCCCAACATTTCTGAAGTCCAGGTGTCATACCTCACATAACCACAATAAATATACATATACATACACCTTTAGTTTTGTTCTCACAAGCATTCTCAGGAACTCAGGAGGCATGTTTCTTAAATTGAAACCTTTGCTGCTTTAAAATGGACATGTTTGGTTAGTTGTAAGGCCCTTGTTTTTACAGTTGGATCCCTGGGCTCATCACCTTCATTTTAAAATGCAAGACCATGCTAGGTATTCATTACAATTTATAGAAATAATGCTTCACTTTAGAACACAATTTTATGTGGGAAACAAACTTATCCTTTAATGCAGAAATCCTATATCAGTCCAAGCTGCATCTCATTAATCCCAATCTCTCTGATGACGAAACAAACAGGATCACAGACAAAAATATAACTGACGTTTATCAAACCTGGTAGGTTGCAAATACTGTCAGCATGCATAAAATTTTTCCAAATGTTACAAAGCATGACAATAATGCTACTTGTTGAAGTGTGCTTAAAGGTGGAAGAAAACAAGTTAACATGTATTATACTTAACGATTTACACTAAAGAGCAGTCAGCTGAAGACCAACTGAGAGAGTCATGGAGCACACCTAGGTAAAGGACCACAAGAGAGCCAATGAATATGTTAATCTTGTCCTTTCTTAAAAATGTTGAAAGGAAAGCCACAAAGCAATTCAAATTTACAAATCCAGCCCAAAAACATTAATTTGTAATCCAAAACATTAATTTGTAATCCAAAACATTAATTTGTAATCGTATCTCAAACATCTTATGTTTGTAGGAAACTAAAGTTGTCCTACTGATGTTTAGCCTCTTTATTCCAGCTGAAAAAATGGTTGTACGTGTGTTTCTCTTTAAGGGTATATATGTTGTGGACTTCTTCTGGAATGAGGCTTGGTACCTAAAGACCATCGATATCTGCCATGATCATTTCGGATGGTACCTTGGGTGGGGTGACTGCGTTTGGCTTCCCTTTCTCTATACTCTACAGGTAAGAATGGTATATTTTTTTATCTTTTTTTCTGTCAAACTCCTCTCTGCTAACCACAAATGGCAATGATATGTTACCAGACATACTGTAAACTGAAAATGTTCTAACAGAAGTCTGACTTTACTTCAGGTAATGATGAATATTACTGCCACTCCAAAGATGTATTCTGGTACTGGACTGACTGGAACTTTCTAATCTTTTCGCAGGGTCTTTATCTTGTCTATAACCCTGTCCAGCTGTCAACAGCTAATGCCATAGGGGTTCTACTGTTGGGACTTGCTGGCTACTACATCTTCAGGATGACCAATCACCAGAAAGACCTTTTTCGACGAACAGATGGCAACTGTAAGATCTGGGGCAGGAAGCCTGCTTACATTGAGTGCTCCTACTCTTCAGGTGATGGAGCGAAGCACAAGAGCAAACTGATGATTTCAGGTTTCTGGGGGGTGGCCCGGCATTTCAACTATACTGGTGATCTGATGGGCTCCCTGTCCTACTGCCTCACCTGTGGCTTTAACCACTTGCTGCCTTATTTCTATATCATCTATATGACTGTGCTGCTTGTGCATCGTTGTATCCGGGATGAACACCGTTGTTCCAGCAAATACGGTAAAGACTGGAAACGCTATACTGATGCTGTGCCATGTCGGCTGATACCTGGAATTTTTTAGGACATGCTGTTTTTTTAATTATTCATTTTACATAAAAATACAAGTGTGTGCCTACCCTTTAAAAACCCTTGAGCCTCAGCCTCACAAGAAAATTGAGTCGAGTAAAAATAAGCACTGCCCTTTGTATGGCACACTGAAGTTTTCCTACTTTTGTAGCATGACAGCTCTTCACATTTCAAAACAGTCTGATCAAGGAAAGTTTGAGTTTGGTTAAGTAATGTAGCTGATAAAAAGAAAAAAGCCTGGTATTTACATTTAAGAGATTCAGAATTGTTAAAGCAAAGACATAAGAATTCCATAAGATTTTGATTAGTGATGAGCGAAATGATTCACATATAATTGAACTTGCAGCAAAAGTCATTATTTCGCTGGGATAAAAATGAGCAAAATAAACTGCATATTGCTTTCAAAGACATTCATACCATTTACACAATATGAAAGGCATTTAGTTCCTGTCTAGAAGCATTTTCATGCATTAATTCTACATGTGTCTGTATGTCGTTTAGTATTTACAGTATATAAAAAGAGAGAATAACCAGAAGTGTGCATATCCTCAACTAGGATAAGGCGATTGCTAGGTTCAGGGCCTGAAGATGTTGCCGGTGTAGAAAACAAAGTGATATGCACAGTGGTGCCTCTTAGTGTTTCTTTGTGTGAAAAATATGCAGTTACATTTTTTAAACAATGCACCGCGCTCCTCTGTGTTGTATTGAATGACGGGCATAATTAAAGTTAATTTTGCCAGGATTGTGCATGCCTTATATAGCTTGAGAAAAAAAGAAAAATGTATTCGGTTCACAGTTGCACAAAGAACACTGAGAAAAGTTCTTTTAACCTAACCACACTTTATTCTTGAAGTTAATGGAACAACTTTGGGTCCTTTAAGGGCTCACTAGTTTGACTCTAGTTTTGTGGATTCCTGACAGTTAAAAGAATTCAAAGGTGTCGTCTTCAGCGCTATAGAGCTGCCGAGATGTGAGACCACGAGCACAACAGACAGTCTTTAAGCCAGCCAGGGAGTGAACTGTTTGAACTGGCAAGTAACAAACTTAATCAGGTTTTTGCTACCGTGAGATGTGAGGCTTGCAAATTTTTGTGTCGGTTTTGCAAATCGGTAGGTGAATAAAAACTTGTCCATTTCACTCATCACTAATGCTGACCTTCCATCAGGGATTCATAAGCCATTCTATTTTTGTCTAACCTGTCAAATCAATATGAAGCTCCTCATAACCTTTACATACAGTAGCACATTGACAAGGAGTGTAAGGCTGGGATGAGTTAAAAGAATTGATAGCTCAAAATATCTAAATAAACCAAAATCTGAGAGTCATTTATAAACAAG
Organism: Polypterus bichir lapradei; assembly: GCA_026402145.1. Classification (NCBI taxonomy): domain Eukaryota; kingdom Metazoa; phylum Chordata; class Cladistia; order Polypteriformes; family Polypteridae; genus Polypterus; species Polypterus bichir. The sequence goes on along the minus strand of JANRMT010062853.1, from coordinate 2,244,818 downwards.
TACAATGTTGCCTGTAAGGGAGTTGAGCTGTTTTCTCACTTCTTGATGTCTGAATTGTCTGTGTCTAGGTTAATGAGTGCTCTCCCAACCAACATTAGGATAACTAAGCAGATGAGCTTGATAGACATAATGCTCTTTTTCTCATTTGTCCTATGCTTTTAAGGAATAAAATGGCATTTGGCAATGATCATGCAGCAGGACGCACATTTAGCACTCAAGACATTTCCTGAATAATTATATTTTATATTATTATTCCTATAGTAATTGATACTGTAGCAAACAGATAAATGTGTGATGCCACTGGATTCTAAAATGAAGGCAGATGAAATGAGAAGGAAGAATAAATTGCTACAATAATTGTAACATCATTTTAGGGCATCCTCCATGTGCTATGTTTATATCCCCAGGGGGCTTTTCTGTGAGATCACAAATTCAGAAGTGTTAATTACAAGCTGTGGGGACGTTTTGACAAGACCTGTATGCATGTATTTGCCAAGGATCATTGAGAATCATTTGATTGCTGTTTTAGTTGAATAGATTGGTCTGTGACTGAAATGATTTTTGTTTACATAAAAAACAAAATATGCACAGTGTAATAGTGATATGACTGAATAGCACTGGAAAACCCACGACAGGTGGCGGCTGTCTTACTTTTTGGTAGCCTTTAGATTCATGCTTCTCATTTACACTTTAAGTTCCTTTTAATTTAATTCAAATTCTTGATTAATTAGTAACTTTTACTGCCTTGCTTTATAGCCTAAAAATTCAAAAATACCCAAAGAATTCTTTTTTTCTACTTTTTTAGAAAACAACATTTTTTGCACTTGTGTATTACAGCAACTTTAGCACACACAGATGCAAATAACAATGAACTGGCTTTTTCTGTCAAAAAAACATGAAATATGTGCCCCCTCTAACCCTGAAATGGATTACGTGGGTGTGAGAATATTTTGTTGTGTCGTGTTATGTATGTTAATATTAATAAAATGAACTTAACTCTGCCAACGGCACCGCCATGACCATATTTGTGATGGGTGATTTCATTGTCTTTGTACCTTGCTGTAAAATGAAAAGCAACAGTTCCTTATTCTAATGATGCAGAAACATCAAACATACAAAACAGTAAGTAGGTTAATAAAAAATGACTTGACAATACACAATAGTGCTAGTTTAATAAGTAAAATAATATAAAATAAATACATATGTAGTATGGTGCAGCTGAAACATGTTATAGTATATAGTAAGTAAGCATACAACTGTATTACCAGAGTCACTCAATACATAACGGACAGCATAAATGGTCAGTAAAACTGAAACAATAGAAAATAGATTGGCTTTTGAGGTGCTCACATGATGGAGCCAAGCTAACCAAGTGAAGCAGATAAATGAATGTTAACAGTTTAATGGTAAAAGTGGATGTCCAGTTTGCAGGAACATGATTAAATGCCACAATATCTATTTGTTCCCCGGGTGTTTTTGGCATTTGAGATAATTCAAACCTAACATTTTTAAATTCTAAGTGTAAAACTTTACCTTTACTTACATTAAATTTCATCTGCCAGAAATCTGCCCAAGCCTGTTTGCTGTCTAAGTCCTTCTGTAATGATTATCTGCCAGTCCACCAAGTTTGGTATCATCTGCAAATATAACCAGCTTGTTAGTCATATTCCTATCCAAATCATTTATATATATTAAAAATAGCAGCAGCCCTAGTACTGACACCTGTGGAACACCACACTTAATATCGGCCAATTCTGATGAGGTTCCTCACACCATCACCCTCTGCTTCCTGTGTTTGAGCCAATTTTACATCAGCTTCAACTCCCACTTCTTTTAGTTTGATGTCCAACCGCTCAAGTAGTACCTTATCAAATGCTTTCTGAAAGTCAAGGTAAATGATACATACATTACTTTTTTTTTGTTCTTTATTTCTCCTTATACAATTTCTTGTATTAGGAATTTGTTAGTTTTCACTTACCTCTTGGGTTCAGAGCACAGGCTCAGCCATTGTAGGCAATTGAAGGTTAAAGGCCTTGCTCAAGGGCCCAGCAGAGTAGGATCTCTTTTGGCAGTGACAGGGATTCGAACCAGCAGCCTTCAGGATACCAGCGCAGAGCCTTAGCCTCAGAACCACCACTCCGCCAATTTACTTTGATCGTATCCTTTTGTTACTTCCTCATAGAATTCTAGCAAGTTAATAAAACATGACTTCCCTCTTCTGAACCCATGCTGACTGTTCAGTATGTTGCTCAGTCTTATCCTTAACAATTACTTCCATTAATTTATCTTTGATGCATATTAAGCTTACGGGCCTATAGGTGCTTAGATCTGCCAGGTCACCCGTTTTATAGAATAGGATCATATTTCCCCAGAGTGCAGTGATTTCCTAAAAATGTGCATCAAGGGTTTATGTATGTACTTACTAATCTCCTTAAGAACTCATGCAGTTGCCATACCATATATATATATATGGTGTATATATATATATATATATATATATATAGTGGCAAAGGTGCTATGTAGGAGTTGATCCGACACAGACTGACAGCAGAGGCACTTATAAAAATAAACAAAAAGGTTTTATTTTTGTCTTCAGCCATGGGACACATCTTTCCCGTGTCCCACAGGCCCTACACAGTCCCCTAAACACACCAAAAGAAAAACATCCAAAAACACACTGTTCTTCTTCTTCCATCCTCTCAGGCAGCTTTGTCCTCCTCCTCCTCACTCTGACCCCCAAGTAGTCACTGCAGGCTCCTTTTATAGCCCACCTGGAAGTGCTCCAGGTGGTAATTGGCCTAAATAGGCTGCACCTCCGGGTGTGGCTGCATTACAGCCCATATGGGCTCAGGAAGCCGTGCAGCTCCCGCTGCCGAACAGAGATGAGCTCCGGTGTAACACAATTGTAGCCCTGATGTAACCCAGGGGGGCTACCACCAAGTGTTCTGGGGGACATAGTGTGCACCTCATGGTTCCTCCCCCCGATCCAGTGTCTGCTACTATATATATATATATATTGTGATCCCCAGCCAGGGCTGGAGCCCGGCCGGGACGCCCAGGAGGACGAGAGGAGGGCTTGTGCCTCCTCCAGACCGCGAGGGGGTGTCCGTCCTGGTTATGTTGGGGGCCTCGGGTAGAGGGCTTGGAAGCCCAGCCCTGTAGGGACCCGTGGCCACCGCCAGGCGGCGCCCCGATGCCGGTTTATCCCGTGTGGTTCCCGGCCGGGGCTGGAGCCTGGCCGGGACGCCTTGGAGGACCAGAGGAGGGCATGTGCCTCCTCCAGACCGAGAGGGGGCGTCCGTCCTGGTTATGCAGGAGGCCTCGGGTTGGGGGCTTGGAAGCCCAGCCCTGTAGGGACCCGTGGCCACCGCTAGGCGGCGCCCCAGTGCCTTATCATCCCAGGAGCCCGGCACTTCCACCACACAGGGGTTTGGCCAAGACTAATTGCCGGGAAGCAGCTGGAGCCCATCCGGGTTCCTATAAGAGGGGCCGCCTCCCTTCAGTCAGAGGTGTATGTCGGGTGGAAGAGGACAGAGCTGGAGAGAGGACGGGAGGCGGTCAAGAGAAAGGCACAGAGACTGTGAGGCCTGGACAGTTGGGGGAACGGTGCTGGAGGCACTGGGGTTTGTGCACGTGAGCACTATTTGTAAATAAACAAGTGTGTTGGGTGAACTATGTTGTCCGTCTGTCTGTGTCCGGGCCAGCGTTCACAATTATATATATATATATACTAGCAGAATACCCGCGCTTCGCAGCGGAGAAGTAGTCTGTTAAAGAAGTTATGAAAAAGAAAAGGAAATATTTTAAAAATAACGTAACATGATTGTCAATGTAATTGTTTTGTCATTGATATGAGTGTTGTTGTCATCTCTCTCTCTCTATCTATATATATATATATACATAGCAAAATACCCGCGTTTGGCAGCAGAGAACTAAAAAGAAAAGGAAACATTTTAATAATAACGTAACATGATTGACAATATAATTGTTTTGTCATTGTCATGAGTGTTGCTGGCATATATATATATATACACTCACACACACACACACATATATAAACATATATATACACATCATATATATATATATACACACACACACACACATATATATATATATATACACACACACACATATATACACATATACATATCTACATATATACTGTATATAAACATATATATATATATACAAATCTACATATATATATTAGGGGTAGGACTCGATTAAAAAAATTAATCCAATTAATTAGAGGCTGTGTAATAATTAATCTTGATTAATCGTATGTAATCGCACACAGGGCCGATCCTGGGTAGATGGCCGCCTTTGTGCGAATGTGGTTTCGCCGCCCTACGTACCTATTTTCTATTATGATATGACGGATATTACTATTACATGTACTACTTCAAACAGGATTAAGACGGTGTTAGGGTTAGAGTCGGGATGTATAAATAAAATTTAATTTCAAACGATTAGTTTTTATAAAAACTAAATAAAGAATCACAA
>JANRMT010062853.1:2192287-2210312 GCA_026402145.1 Polypterus bichir lapradei | reverse complement strand
ACGCGTTATGGAGCACATACATCGAAGCTTCTCAGCTGTGCTTGTGCTAAGAAAATTAAACATTTTAAAAATAACATAACACGATTGTCAATGTAACCTTTTGTAAGTAGTGCCTGGAGGATTCAGTGTGGAGAAAGTCTAGAGACAGAGTGTGTATTAACTTGTGGATTTCTCTGTATTTGGTGGCAGTGTGACGAAGTTGCTTCGGAAGACGGCGTTAGCCGCGGAGCTCAGCTCAGAGCGAAATGAGGTAAATGGGAGGGGAGATGATGACGTGACTCCCCCACCCGCCTTAACTGTCAATCCCCCACAAACACAGTCTCTCGGAATTTGCATAAGCACACCCCTTCACCTGCAATTTTAACTTAGTTACAAAGTGATCAAAACTCTCGTTTATATCCTGCGTCCTCTCATTAAACTTGTATCCCGCATTACCCGTGGGCACGAAAAGCACCAGCGGCAGCCTGTCTATTAAGTTAATTTAAAGTTTAGGTTTATACCTCGCTTTGTTTCCGAAGTAGCTGTAATGATGAATATGGTAGTATGCCACTCGCTCGCTTCTTAATGTTTCGCTGCCTTCTCAATTATATAATGCATGTTTTGTTCAGCGTATTTTGGAGCTCTTCCTGGTTTTCTACATAGTGCGTTGACAGTCAGTTCACGTGATTACGTGGGTGGCGTAATGATGTCACACGAAACTCCGCCCCCACGGCGGTCAAACTCAACTCCATTACAGTAAATGGAGAAAAATACCTTCCAGTTATGACCATTTCGCGTAGAATTTCGAAATGAAACCTGCCCAAATTTTGTAAGGAAGCTGTAAGAAATAAGCCTGCCAAATTTCAGCCTTCTACCTACACGGGAAGTTGGAGAATTAGTGATGAGTCAGTCAGTCAGTCAGTCAGTCAGTCAGTGAGTGAGGGCTTTGCCTTTTATTAGTATAGATCATACATGCTATATACTTTTCAACATTTTACTAATTTAAACTTTTATATGCTTTTAAATCAAAAAGCACAGCAACAGTGAGCCTTTCCTAGCAGCACTGGGGGTCAGTAATGGACAGGGTGCCAATCCTTTACAAGGATATTCTAACCAAATATAAAGCAAGGCAGGGACGTGCAGTCAGGGGAGGCAGAGCCTCACCTGTCTGTCATCATGAGAGTAAGAAAACTAATAATGATAACATAAAATAAGTTTGTCCACTGGTCTATGCAATAAATGTGTTTTCTGTATGATTTCAAAAATTGTGATAATTTTTATAGTCAAAATCTCTGAATTGGCACATTTCCTGTTCAAACAGAGGAAAGAAACATGAGGTGTGGCAGCGACGAGCCTCACCTCACCTCACCTCACCTCGGACCATACGCTCTCTCTTACACACTTTTATTATCTCTCAAGCACTTTTATTATACACCCTGACTTTTCACATTCTGGCTAATATCTTTAATGAATGTGTGTGACATATCTAGTCTTGCTGATCGGACATAAAACCACAGTGAAAAGGCACAAGGTGAGGCAGACAGTACCATGCTGCACTGAAGGGGGCACGTGTGAGCCAAACAGGTTCGTGTTGCTGCTCTTCTTCTATGCGGAGGCTCTGGGAGCCAATAAGTTAGCGATATCAGAAAGTCAAGTGCACTGCAGCGGAAGAAAGATTCACGAATCTTGACTTTGCTGACGATGCTGTGATCTTCGCGGAGTCAATGGAGGTTCTGATCGTGGCGCTGGAGAGACTGAGTGAGGAGTCTGTGTGTCTGGGCTTGCGAGTGTCCTGATAAAAAGCAAGATCCAGGCCTTTAATGACCTCTTGGGCACAGCCATCAGCAGTGTGTCTGTCTGCAGAGAGAGTTTTGACCTTGTCGAGAGGTTTACTTACTGTACCTTGGCAGTGACATTCATGTCTCTGGTGACTCTTCCTGTGAAGTCAGTAGATGGATTGGGAGAGCATGGGGGGTCATGAGGTCGCTGGGAAGGGGTGTGTGGTGCTCCCAATATGTATGCAAAAGGACGAAGGTCCAAGTCTTTAGAGTCCTGGTGCTTCCTGTCTTGCTATATGGTTGCAAGACATGGGCGCTATCCAGTGACCTGAGACGAAGACTGGACTCCTTTGGTACTGTGTCTCTCCAGAAAATCCTTGGGTACCATTGGTTTGACTTTGTGTCGAATCAGCGGTTGCTCATGGAGTCCCGAATGAGGCACAATGTGAGGGAGCGTCAGTTACAGCACTACGGCCATGTGGTGCGTTTCCCCAAGGGTGATCCGGCTTGTAAGATCCTCACTATTGGGGACCCAAGTGGCTGGACCAGGCCAAGGGGTCGCCCACATAACACCTGGTTGTGGTAGATAGAGGGTCATTTCCAGAGGGCAGGACTGGACCTTGCGTCTGCCTGGGGGGTTGCAAACCGGGATCCCGAGTTGTTTCGACGTGTGGTGGGTGCAGCAATGCACTGTACCATTGCATGCTCCCCAACTTGACTTGACTTGACTCTATACTTTTATTTGTATTGAATGAGTATGAATTGTGGAATTCAGACCACATGGAGGGTTAGGAGTAAATGCATTCTCTCCGCTCTCTCTCTCGCCGCTATAAATGTAACGTTCTTTCTCAGCCAAATATGTGCCTTACCTGTGTGTGTGTAAGGAATGCTGATGAAATATGAAACATTACCAGTAGTCAATGTGCATGCTGCCAACTGAATGGTGAATAAGCTACTCTTTTGGGTTCATATATTTGTAAATCTGACTCTGAAGGAGTCACCAGCCATGAACCTCACTGCACGTCACTGAAGCAAGTGCCTGTTTTTATTTAAATGAATATCATGTATGGTAAGTCTTCGAATGGTGTTAAAGGACAGTCTTCCCAAAATACAAAAAATAACCCACTGTTTTTTTCATTTAATTTGTTTTTCTTCCCATTTGTTCCCAAATTTGATTTTTCTTCCTATTCTCACAAATGTCTTTGTAGTTTGTCCTTTGTGAGGTGCCACTGCCATGGGTTTCTAGGCTGGCAGACTAAAGCCCACTTGACAGTACTCTGATTCTTTAACCAAGAAGAAAGTACCCTGGAGACTGAAACTTCACCCTCTGCAGTCTGGGAAAGCCATTTGGACAGAATACTACAATTTGTTTTTTTCAGGATATCACCTTTTTAACTACCTTTCAATATATTACCATTCATTTAGCATTAAATACCACTAGAGGGAACTAATGATATGCATTTCAAATGGATTATAATTTCAAGGAACTAATGATGCGCAAGCAAAGAGTTTTAATAAAATTTGCAGGACTGTTTTCAATTTAGTTTTGTATAATTCCATTAAATATACAGTTGCTTAGTGTCGATTTTTATACAGCTAAAATGTATACATAACACACAGTAAAAATATGCTCCATCTAATAATAACAATATTTTCATAATCTCAATAATCTGTTTTAAATTGTAACTGTCAGTAACTTATGTGCTACATAATCTAATTGTTGGTAACTAAAGTAAAACAATGAGCTCAAACAATATTGAATGCCAGTGAAATTAATGTTTCTGCACACAAATGTAATTTTTTACACGCAATGTACAAGAATTTTGTTTTTTTTTCAAGCAATAACTTCAATAACATTTTCTTTTCAAAAGCTATAAGTAGCAATGCAGTACAAAGACTAGTTATGGAAAATGAAATGAAAAGAGGCCAATCAGTACATCAAATGTCTTAGGCCAGTGGTTCCCAAACTCGATTCTGGGGACCCCCTGTAGCTGCAGGTTTTTGTTCCAACCAAATTCCGTTTTTCATTTGATTCTTAGCCTAATTAAGTGAGTCGTTATTTCCCAGTTTCTGTGTTTTTAGAGTCAATATGTAGAAATGACAAACTAAGTTTGGTAGATTTTTATTAAAATGTAATAAGCAGTTATATGGGGAATATGCAGTTTTTTTTTTTTAAAGTCGGTAACAGTATTTTCAACCTAATTTTCATTCTGGATTTTCTGGTGTTCTGGTTATTTAATTGATTATTTACTAATTAGTGGACCTGACACTGAAGTTGTTGCTGCTTTCATCAGCCCGGGTGTCTGCTGTGCGGGTTGTTAATTGTCACTATTAGCGTTAAATTAAGGGAGCAAACTACAAATGAAAAGGAGAAAATAGGAAAACAACAAAAGAGAGTTAAGCATTTATAGCTTTAAAAAAAAATAGAAAGATTTCTAAATTTATATAAAAGCCAAATACCACTGACTCACTCATCACGTGTGATATTGGCGCTTGGTTGGCGCCGACCTAACACAGACTGACACCGAAGGCAATTGTAAAATAAACAAAAGAACTTTTAATTTCTTCTTCACCTGTGGGGCACGTCTTCCCCGTGAACCCCAAAGGCACAACACAGTCCCAAAATACACACACAAACCAACAAAAATCACCCCCAAGTCACACGCTGTCTTCCACTCCTCCCAGGGCCGCTTCGTCCACCTCCTCCCGACTCTGGCACCCTGAGTAGTGGCTGCAGGCTCCTCTTATAGCCCACCCGGAAGTGCTGCAGGTGCTCGTTGACCTACTTCTGGCTGCACCTCCGGGTGTGGCTGTGTTCCCGCCCAGATGGGCTCGTTAAGCCATGCAGCTCTATGCAGTTGCCCCAGTGAAGGCCACGGAGCCCAACACACGAAATCTCCCCTACCATGAGGACTTGGGGCTTGAAATTTGGAATGTTGGTTACCCTTGGCCCATAGGTGCTCGATAAGAAACAGTTTTAAAAATTTCGTGGTCCATGCACGTTCTGTCTGTATGTATGTCTGTCCGCTTTTCACGAGAGAAGTTCTTAACGGATTCAGATCTGGTTGTTTGCTTGAACTTTCCAGTTGATTTGGCGACTTCTCTTATCGCGCTAAGTACCATAGTTCGCTTGCGGTACTGATGTATTTATGCAAATCCAAGAGAGCGGCTGTGGGCCGAGAGCAGGGGTGGGCGGGGCCTTCCTCATTCTCTCACCAGCCTCTGTTCGAGTTAGTCTGAGTCTCACCACGTGTTGCAGTGCACCTTGCCTCCGCTTAGCTAGCAATACCTGTTTGTTCAACAGACATTATCATCTACAGATTGTATAACGTCTGCCGTTTTTGAGAGAGAGATCAGAGCTCCATGTGTTTTAGAAGGTAGCTGCTGATTGCCAGAGATATCACAGCTATGTACTTTCCTCCCCACACGTGGAAGGCTCTCCTGTCAGAGCTGAAGACGATCAGATATAGTGCCAACGTCTATTGATTTTTAAAGTTTGTCCTGTTTCATTACTATGTGGGCGCAGCCACGGGGTACAGCTAGTGTCTTATAAATGTAAAAACCATATTGTGTTTTTCTGAATGCAGAATAAGAAAAGAGTAAAAAAGACCAGCTAATGGGTTGTATTAAGCTGACATCATTATCAAAGTACACATAAATGAAAACGAGGCGGCGGCCATTTTACCAGGGAACGAGTTGGACGACCATGACTATCGACTGTTGTGTGTTTGGCTGTAGTAACAGCAGCAAGAATAACCCTAAGCTAAGTTTCTTTTGTATACCTTCGGTTCGTAAAAATCAAGGAAAACAAACCAAAGAACTAACGGAAAGGCGACAGAAAGCTTGGCTAAAAGCCATCAATTGGAAAAACTTGAACAACCATACTGTCAGGAAGTGGCACGTTGTGTATTCCAAGCATTTCCTTACAGGTAGATCCACACAAATATACTTTTATAAATGCAGTAAATATATTTCAAACTTCAGTTTATCTTTCGGGAATGCTATGCTAAGTAAAAAAATGTGACAGTGATTACTGACAGCATCAAAAGCTGCTATCTGGTCTACAGTTATAACACATACATATATACACACTAGTGCCTTCCAAAATAGGGATATAAAAGTGACATCAGTAATCATGAAATGTTAAAAACATCCTGTACTCCATAGTGAGTTTTTATCTGTAATGTTTTGGTATGTCTTTAAGTAAATCCATTTTGAAAAGAGTATTTGTATTATCGAAAGGGTTTCTTTTAATTAAATATGAAGTATTTCCTTTCAATTTCAAATCAGCAAGTTCTCTTGTAACTCAGCAAAGCAACTTTTTGACAGGTGCACCAGCATATATGCAGGATGAAGTCAACCCTGACTGCGCTCCTAACTTAAAATTAGGCTATGCTGATGATTCACAAACAGCAATACTTAGCACAGTCAACGTACGACATCTTCCACATTCAATGGTAAAATGACCGCTAAACACAAATTGTGACGTAATACACATGTAACTTAATACAACCCATTAAATTAGATCAGTTATTATCGATTATTATCACCGATTGTGAATCTGGCTGGAACAAAAAACCTGCAGCCACAGTGGGTCCCCAGGATCGAGTTTGGGAAGCACTGTATTAGGTAATGCCTGTATTTTCCCGATATCTCATTTTAAAATCACTACAAATAAATTATGCTACTCTAGGGCAGTCTTTTCTTCATTGTTTCTTGACAGGCAAGAAAGAAAGTGCATTCTCTCTGTCCTGACATCAGCCCCGCTGCCAGAAAATCTTGGGCCCCTGACAATTATAGCTGAACACCTGGCCCCCTGCTCCGTACTACGATCATTTTGCCTCCCCAAGCCGATCGAGTGACGTGCCCTCGCTACACTCAAGCTTAACGTCAATCACATTAAAATTTCGCGTAACCGTAATTAAATTTATATAATATCGTATCGCATGTCGTCTCTCACGATGTGTGGAGGGTCTGGTAGCTCTGAATTAAACTTACTAACAGAGTCAACATATCTTTTTGCAACGTTTTTACTTATGTATGTGTATCTCATTAGATCAACGATCACAGTGCCCACCTTCGGCCCTTAACATTTGCGTCATACCTGTTCTTGACGTGAATCACCTCATCTTTCAAATAATGTGACCGATCCTTCGACTATTTTGTATCTAAATTTGCACCAGAGGCTGAGATCTCCTCCGTGCTCATGCTCCTAAAGTTTAAAACTGGACAAAAAAGGCGGTATATGTTGTTTACGTTTTCAAAACGCCCGGACAATTCTGAAATTAAAGAATTCATCATAATGTGAAACGTGCCTCTTTTGAATTTTATTATGGGATTCCTGATCATCTGCTTCAGATCCGTCGGACTCAGTAAGACGTCTTGGTCTTTTGTGATGCTGACCTGATCTGAACACTGCAGGGTTTTCCATTTCATTTGCCGCAGCTTTAGATAGCTAGATTGATAGACAGATACTTTATTAATCGCAAGGGGAAATTCACATACTCCAGCAACAGCATACTGATAAAAATATATATATATATATTAAAGAGTGATAAAAATGCAGGTAAAACAGACAAAAACTTTGTATAATGTTAACGTTTATCCCCCTGGGTGGAATTGAAGAGTCGCGTAGTGTGGGGGAGGAACGATCTCCTCAGTCTGTCAGTGGAGCAGGATGGTGACAGCAGTCTGTCGCTGAAGCTGCTCCTCTATCTGGAGATGATCCTGTTCAGTGGATGCGGTGGATTCTCCATGATTGACAGGAGCCTGCTCAGTGCCCGTCACTCTGCCACGGATGTCAAACTGTCCAGCTCCGTGCCTGCAATAGAGCCTGCCTTAGAGCTTAGCCTCACGCAAGAGAGCCTCCCACTGCTCGGGGTCTCTGACAGGTGGCATTGTTGCCTCCCTCTGGCTGCTTACATCTGAGGAGCCATCCATTCCCAGCCTACCAAAAGGTACCCTCATGCAATAGAAGCTGGACTTTGTGGATGGATCATCTTAAACAGTGGGCTGAGTATATATACTTACTGACAAAGTTTTCCAACTTTGTAAATAATGCCACAATTGTAAAGGACAAGATCCTGGTTATTTGTTACAACAAACATCAAAGATATTACTTCATGGCAAAAGAGCTGCTGTTATGACCCATTAGAGACAACCTGTTTGTCCCACAGATCAAACGAAATACTTACAGAGTGTTCAACTGTCACCCTGAAAATGGAAACGGGAAAGCAAACCAAAATGAGAAAGAATGCGCATTGTAACACCTTTGAAGCCTTGAAGCCTAAATGAAAGCTGCAACCAATTAATAATGGAGACAGTGAAACTTGTGCTGCATTTCTGTGTAGCCAGGCTCATTTTAATCTTTACTAAATGTAGCTTCAGTTTTATATTACTGTCAAATTCCTACCAATATAAAATGGGACTTAATTGCACACATGTTCCATACATTATAATTAACATAACAATATTGTAATCTGTCATTCTGTTACACTAATTATATTGTCAGCACTTATTAAACGGACAGAACTTTGCTGAAACACACCCGAAACACAATACACACAATTCTGTGCATCTATACTAGCTGTCTAACAGTTTAACTAAACGTTTCATCTTTAGCCATTAACAAGAGCTTTCCCTTTTATTAACATACATGTGTCAGAAACGTAGAAGACAGAGCACGATAAGGTCAAAAACCATTAGATGACTCATCTGTCGGAAGGTGGGTGTACTGGAGTATATCACATCAATAAAAATGTACAGTACATAATAGCAATGCGGTAAAGCGGCATTGAATGTCCAGTCGGATGTATTTTGAACACAGGAACTTTTATTGAATGCCACACATACAAACATACACCACTACCCCAACATAAGTATCTCCGGTTTCTTATGATTATACTACTATACTTACTATCGTAAATATACAGCTTTAACAAAGGCAGACTCGGCTTCCTTTAAAAGGATAAAATAAGGAATAAACTTGTAACTCAAAATAGGCACCATAACTATTAATACATTTAATCTAAAGTGTTACGAGTGTTGGTTCGTGACAATTAGTGTGGTAGAACACTACATTACCAACCTGCAACCAGCGCAATAACGGAGACAGCGAGACCGTGCTGCCTTGAGATGTGACAGCCGCGCTCATTTGAATGAGTCCTCAGCGCAGCACCCGACTGCAGAGCTAACTGTGTCTCACTGCGCCCTCTACTGGTTACTACTGGAATGATTCATCTCTTGATTTAACTTAACACAACCCTGAAGAAGTGCACAATAGCCAGTAAATGAATAAAAACGAGCAAAAGTATCCCAAAAATGTTATCATAACCTTGGAGTGTCACAGTATCATTTGCATTCGCTTTGTATGAAGTCATTTTAAATGTAATACACTTTGAGTTTAAATATATGTTTAAAGAATGGGACATCTTTTTAAATTTTGTTCTATTTGTGTACAGCTTTGGGACAGATTAGCAGCATATGTAGGAATGTAAACATAAAACGTTTTACAGCTTTATATTATTATTACTGGGTGACACCACAGGGTGTCAGAGTGGTTTTAGTTAAAAAATGATTCACTCATCGTTCATTTCACATTGCTGCATGAAGCCTATCCATTTACTTTAATTAACATTAAGACGTAAGTCCATGTCCTAAAATAATTCCTGAAGCTTGTTTAGATGGAGCCATGAAATGTTTTAATTTTTCACTGTTTTACAAAATGGAAAAGCTAAAAAGTCATTTACAGCCTGGAGCTCTAAAGAAAATAATTAAAAAAATGCTTTGAACAAAGACAAAACTTTCTTTGCGAACATGTAAGCTGACTCTCAACCATAACTGCCTGTTTACTTCTGTAAGATTTTTACCATAGAACAATTACTAAAGAAATGATGAGATAATAAAAAATGAAATGTGTTTTATTTTTAAGAATCTATAAATAAGACACTTCTTTTTAGAGAGAAATGTGTGTGGCAAAGAAATCCATTACCTAGTTTGAGGCAGTGTGGTGTAGTGGTTAAGGCTTTGGACCACAAACCCTGAGGTTGTGGGGTCAAATCCCACTACTGACACTGTGTGACCCTGAGAGGGTCACCTGAGCTCCAATTAGAAAACCAAAAAAAATGTATCATAAGTTTTGTATGTTGTCTTGGATAAAGATGTCAAATAAAAGTAAATGCGACATTCAGATAATAGTAAAACACAGGAGTGCTGAAAAACACTGTCATTGGTGTAAAGTTAAATGCTTCTTGACTGCATTATGCAAATGACCCCAACCTATTAAAGACAGCACCTTGTTAGATTAGTCAGTCTTACCTCAGTGCACTGAGCGGTGCATGTGGCAGGCTCTACTAGGCTTGATGTAATAAAGGATGTCCATCTCAAATTCATTCTTTACAGCGACTTATAACTACTTTTTGTTGACAGACTATTTTCCCTAACACTAAGCCAGTGAAAGGTCCATATATAATAACTCTGAATAGACTGTGAGTATTGTGGAAAAATTGTTGCTAATATAACCTCTGAAAGAACACTTTTAAGTCTGCAGCATTTTTTTAAGATTTTGCAACACAAACTACGTGATCTGAATATTTAAGAGGCAAATAAAGCTATGTATATAGTGTGAAAGAAATAGCCGGACACGCAATGAAGGTTTGGGGCAGCCACCCGTATAGTTTCCCTAGCTGCAAAAGGCTGAAATTTGCATACAATGTGTTCAGGTTAAAGTTCAAATCAGAACTGTTTAAGCATGGGGTTTATATAGGTGGTTTACAGGAAGTGATGTAATCGGGGTCAGGACAGGAAGTGACGTCCTCGGGGCCGGGACAGGAAGGATTTCTCATGTTTGGTCTGCGGAGAGAAAAGAGAGGTTTAGTGCACCCCGTCGCCCCCAGCCTGGCATGGAATTGGCGTTTCCTGGTCCCTTTGGTTGACTCCCAAGCGCACGTGTGTGACAATAGCTAGCTAATTAATTACTTTTTTAAGAAGTGTCCTTTAAAAATTAGGGATTTTATTTTTCTCCAGTCCCAAGTAACTGATAACTTAATTTAGAGTTATTAAATTTGCTGCTTGTACTCACTAGTATATCTATACAGTCAGGTCCATAAGTATTTGGACAGTGATACAATTTTCATAATTTTGGCTCAGTACTCCACCACAATAAAATTGAAATAAAGCTATTTTTATGTGATTGAAGATTTTACTGAAAGTATCATATAAGCCATTTAGGAATGCCAGATATTGTTATGCTGTCCCCCTATTTTCAGGGGCTCAAACGTATTTGGACATTTGGCTGACAAGCTAATCCATAGCCACATTGGAGCAGTTCCCTCATTACTCCATTAACTATTAAGCAGGCAAAAGGTCTGAAATTGATTCCAAGTGTGGAATTTGAATTTGGAAGCTCTCACTGTGAACCCTCAAAATGAGGTCCAAAGAGCTGCCCATGCAAGTAAAAGCAGGCCATCATTAGGCTGAGAAGACAAAGCAAACTCTTTAGGGAGACAGCACAAACACCAGGAGTGGCCACATGAACCATTTGGTACATTCTTAAAAAGAAGGAACGCACTAGTTACTTCAGCAACTCCAGAAGGCTTGGACAATTAACTAATGGTGCTGGATGACCAAAACCAAGAACTCTCTCTGGGAGGCAGACCTATGATTGCCAAAGTCTACAATCAAGAGACAACTTCATGAAAATTAATATAGAGGGTTTACCACAAAGTGCAAACCACTTAGAAAGGACAGATTGAACTTTGCCAGAAAACATTTTTGAAAAGCCTGTCCAGTTCTGGAACAATTTTCTTTGGACAAAGGAAACTAAGATCAATATATACCAGAATGTTGGAAAGAGAAGAGTATGAAGAAGAGAAGAAATGGCTCATGAGCTGATGAATGCTACATATTCTATGAAACATGGTGGAGACAGCTTTATAGCATGGGCATGCATGGCTATGAATGGAAGTCAGCCACTAGTGTTTATTGATGATATGACTGCTGGCAGAAGTAGCAGGATGAATTCTGAAGTGTATAGGGCTATACCATCTGCTCAGATTTAGCCAAATGCTGCAAAACATGTTGGCTAAGGTCTCCACAACTGTGATTGTATCCACCTCTGTCTTTGATTTTCTTTCTTACAATTTTCACCTCCTCCAATGTCAACTGGCCACAGTTCAACAACTGATTAATGGACACATGTTTTTGGTTTCCATTTATGTTTCCCAACTGACTGGAAAACAAGATTTGTTCTCCCTATCAGGAAAGGGAAGGGTGATCTCCTGGATTGTGGCAACTACAGGGGGATAACACTGCTGTCAGTGCCAGGTAAGTTCCATGCTAGGGTCATCCTCGGTAGGATCTGTGAACACTTGCTCACCTACCAGCGACAAGTGCAGTCTTGTTTTATAGCTAAGAAGTCGACCATCGACCACACCCTGGCACTGAGGTTTCTCATGGTGCGCAAACGAGAATAACAGCAGGGTTTCTTTGCAGCCTTTGTCAATTTTCGTAAAGCTTTCAACTCAGTTAGTTGAGCTACCTGGTGGGACATCCTGAGACTTCGCAGGATTCCCCCAAAGTTGCTGGATATCATGGTCGGCCTGCACACTGGTAGTATGAGTGCTGTGCAGAGTGGAGGCAGAACCTCTGCTTTTTGCCCATGGGTTCATCAGAGGTGTGTTCTCGCTCCTACTCTTTTTTTTTTTAATTGAAATTATTAAAAGCAAGTAACATTCCACACAACAAAGTCAAACTAAAATAAATTCACTTCAACCCCTGTTCTTGCTCCTACTCTGTTTAATGCTTGCACGGACTGGGTGTTGGGCAGGGTCATGGGGTCCAGCTGCTGTAGGGCATCTCTTGGTGAAGGAAGATTCATTGATCTTGACTTTGCTGATGACACTGTGATCTTTGCTGAGTCAATGGAGGTTCGGATCGGGGTACTCGAGAGACTGAGCGAGGAGTCTGAGTGTCTGGGCTTGCTAGTGTCCAGAATGAAAACCAAGATCCAGGTCTTTAATGAACATTTGGGCACAACCATCAGCAGTGTGTCTGTATGCGGAGAGAGTGTTGACCTTGTCAAGAGGTTTACTTACCTTAGCAGCAACATTCATGTCTCCTATAAAGTCAGTAGATGAATTGGAAGAGCATGGGAGGGTCGTGAGGTTGCTGGGAAAGGGTGTTTGATGTTCCCAATATCTTTGCAAAAGGATGAAGGTCCAAGTCTTTAGAGTCCTGGTGCTTCCTGTTTTGCAATATGGTTGCAAGACATTGATGCTATCAAATGACCTGAGATGAAGAGTGGACTCCTTTGGTACTGTGTCTGTTCAGAGAATCCTTGGGTACCGCTGGTTTGACTTTGTGTTAAATGAGCGATCGCTCACGGAGTCCCGAATGAGGCACATTACCTGCATTGTGATGGAGTGTCAGGTACGGCACTATGGCCATGTGGCATGATTCCCCGAGGGTGATCAGGCTCACAGAATCCTCATTGTTGAGGACCAGACCAGCTGGATCAGGCCAATGGGTCACCCACGTAACACCTGGCTGTGGCAGATAGATAATAATTTCCGAAGGGCTGGGACGGGACCGCGTGGCTGCCTGGGGGGTTGCCAACCAGGATCCCGAGCTGTTTCGTTGTGTGGTGGGTGCAGCATGCTCCCCAACTTGACGTGACCTGATTCCTGATAATACATTTCCACTTTGTTTTCTGTGTGTTTTAACAGATCTGTATCTTTATAAGTACAAATTCTGTATTTAGTAATTAGTATAATCTGTAATTGCATTTTACCTGAGAATTTGTCACAGTGCTCTTTGCCACACTCAGTAAACAGCACTATACTAAAACAAATTGTTCAGCATTATATTATACTTTAGTATTAAGGCAGCTACATATTCAAGTTATGTAAGTGGCGCATTAACTCCTCTACACTGGCAGCAGATGTTACTGACTGAATGGGTGGTGCTGAGGGTACTTGGGACTAACATCACCCCATTGCTGAGCATGTGGTACATTAAGTAAAAAATAATAAGAAAAAGTTTAGCTGCAAATAACCCCCAGTAAACATTTAGATATATGCTATGTTTCAGAAGAAGACAGGCATGAGACCATAACTAGTAATCACAAGAGAGTCAACTAGAAAATTCTACTGAAGAACTTTTTAACATTCAATTGCCACATTAAGGTAACCTTGCTTAAGCATCCAAAGTTATTTGCTTAATTTACAATCATTTCATTTCTCGGAGACACACTGCTGCATGGATTTTCTCTTTAGGTCAATTCAACTAATTCGTTTTATTCCCACCTTCAACTAGATATACAGTACATCATTTAATTTTTTGTATTATTTCTTTTCATGTGATATGAAGGGTAGCACGCTGGTGCAGAGGATAGTAGAGTGCTACAGTTTGATTTTGTATTAACGTGGATTTTCCTCTGGGGTCTAAAATTTCAACTCAGGGTCCACAGACATGCAGTCCAGTCAATGGAGCGTAAAGAGTTGGTTAGTACCATCTGGTCAGTATTACTGATATCAGCCCTGAGCCCTGCTGAAAATCTAATCACCTGCATATCTGTCCATTCTGGTCTCCATGCTTGTTTTTCATAATTTAGGTCACGGCTTCTTGATGCACCCTTTTCTTTGTCACCTTGTGTACATTTAGTACAAAAATTAGGGGAAAAATATATAAAAAGAAAAGAATGCCAGACTTAAAAATAGACTTTTTGAAATTACATAAAGGCAGTTCCACTAGCATGACTTAATCTAACGTGTTGCTAAAGTAAATCTGTTCAGTAGGTACATTTGTTTGAAATTTTACTTTGTATTTCTGCAGATGTTCTGTTAGGGATTCGGTTTTGTCATGATATAGAAAATAAAACAAATCCATTAAGCAGATATTAAATAGGTACGCTGCTATACATACTTACCAAATCCTTCATCTGGATACACAAAAACCGTATGTCTTCCCTGGGCCTGTGAGTCTCAGGTGGAAAGAAAATACCAAATATGATTTTTAAGGCAGTTACAGACAATGTTGCATATGGAAGAATTCAATGTCCTCTGCCTTTCACTGGAGCAAGAATTAACATTGCTTTGAGAGATAATTTGCTTAAATAATGCATTTGTGTTATGGATGCTTCGCTTACTCATCTGTGTCATTCACTAACTACATGTGTTTATCTCTGGGTTCTCCTGCAGTGCTGTTTCAATCAAAATGAAGCCAAGAACTCAGTGCTCTTCACACTGTGCCCAATAACAGCTATTATTATGAGGAGAACTTGTGCTAATTATTGTTTTAGTTAATGAAATTGTTCAAGGAGCACAAACAAAGAAGAAATACTTTTTTAAATGAATATAAATGGAAATGCAGTTTTTCCAAAACCTTCACCCATAGAACTGTGTATTTTGTTAACCTACAAATGTAGCTTCTGCTTTTCAATTTACTTCTCCTCACCAGGACCTTCCCATACACTATGCAGCTCTGCACCCACCATGTACAAAGCTTGCATAAAAGTTCAGCTTCAATACCAGAGAAGCTTTGTTCAATACCAGCATGAGGGAATGCTCCCAGAATTGTGTCCTTTCAACACTACTAAATCTTCATCTTTATTTACATTTAGTGTTACTCCTCTTCAACATGTGGCACTCATTCTTGCCCATCCCCTTTAGTTCTTGATCACCTCCAGAGCTCCTTAAAACACCAAAACCAAAAACCTCATATGTCTCTGTACGCATCTCTTCAATGTCTCTTGCATTTTGTTCTCCAACCATCATTTTGGTCTTTCCTGCATTTACCTTTAGTCCATTCAATGCACTTTCACTGAATCTTCTTCTTCAGCACTTTGCTTTTCACCATAAGGACAAGGTTATCAGCATATAAAAGTTCCAACTAATGTACATTATTAAGATAGATAGATAGATAGATAGATAGATAAAAAGGCACTATGGTCTGAACACATATCAGGACTAAAAAGGAAGAACTCTACATACTGTATTTACTCATGTACCACGTGCCCTCGTGTAAGACGTGCACCCTAATTTTTACAAAGAAAATCGCGAAAAAAGTTTTGCCCCATGTACGACGTGCGTTGTGATTGTATAGGAAGTGTTTAGAGAGAGAGAGAGCACACTATCGAGCGAGAGAGAGAGAGAGAGCGCTGTCGAGTGAGAGAGAGAGAGAGAGTACGCGCTGTCGAGCGAGAGAGAGAGAGAGGGCGCACTGCCGAGCGAGAGAGAGAGAGAGAGAGAGCGCTGTCGAGCGAGAGAGAGAGAGAGAGCGCTGTCGAGTGAGAGAGAGAGAGTACGCGCTGTCGAGCGAGAGAGAGAGAGGGCACACTGCCGAGCGAGAGAGAGAGAGGACGCACTGCCGAGCGAGAGAGAGAGAGAGAGGGCGCGCTGTCGAGCAAGACAGAGAGCGCGCTATTGAGCAAGAGAGAGAGAGAGACAGCGCTGTCGAGCGAGAGAGAGAGAGCATGAGTGCGCAAGCCCAAGCAGAAGAAGTAAACATTACAGCATTACATTTCCTCGTGTATGATGCACACCTGATTTTCTAATGTTAATTTTCGGAAAAAAATGTGCGTGTGGTACACGCGTAAATATGGTATATGCCAGAAACACGTTTTAGTATAATTGCAGCCAAGGATTATTCACTGAATAATATGGTGGCAAACTTCCTGCTAAGTGCCATACTCATGGAGGAAGATTCTGACATGTCAAAATACTAGTAAATTGTTTCTTAACTTGTAAAGAACCTTATTACAACAATTAACAAAAATGAAATATAATTACCATTTTTTATCTAAGATGTTTCAGATTTACTGTGCACAATAAAAATTAAACTAACCTTACAAACGTCCTCAACATAACATAATGGTCAGCAAGCTGCTGCTCCATTCCTGTCCTGCTCCGCTGTAATAACGTTGGCCCAAGCGCCTTTATAGAGTGGAGCTCGTTGCAGGACAGACTAATGGAGCACCTATCTATGGCATTTAAAGGAATGACAAATCAATCAAAAAAACTTCTAACTCCTATTCTTTTTAGTCTACCTGTCACTAACAATAAAAACTATACAGTTTGATTAAAATATACACAATACAATTCGGGTTACAGTGTAAGCAATTACAAATACCTGTATCTCTTACAAATATTAAAATGTCTGTCTTTTTTAATTTTGCTGAAATGTAGTGCTTTAAACTTAGACATATAGATGAATGAATCAATGTGCATGAAATTTACTGTATTTTGCCACGAATCTCAGAGAAAAAGTAACCAAAACAAATGGTGTTTTGCTTGTTGCAAAATTTGAGCCGTTGACACAGATAGATTGCTGTTTGTTTCCTGTCTGGAGGAATTTTCATGCATTAATTCTACAGGTGTCTGCTTGTCATTTAGTATTTAAATAAAGACCTCTAGTGGAAGAAATAAAATCACCAAACTCACTCTGTATTATGTAAGCATTTTCTTGAGTCATCAGATGTGGGATTTTACTGGGAATTGACCGCCAGCCTTATAAATTATGATACCAATTTTGGCGACTGCAATCCTAAAGATGCACCTTAGACAGAAATCATTTTTTCACAGCAGCGGTTTGCAGGAGACTCAGAGGCTCAGCCTTTTTAACAACAAACTTTACCAGTTTTCAAGTATATCAGTGGTTTCTTTTTCTTTATCAGATATTCCAGATTTTAATTTTTTACACCTTTTATATTATTGTTCTGATCGAATTCTTATACAGTTCTCTGGTCTAACTGCTGGTTTATGCCCAATAACTCTAGAGGCAGACAACAGAAGGAAGAGTGAAGGTTAAATTCAACAGTCTGCATTCACAGCTTATAGTTTGTGCAATGAATTCCAGGCATGGGCCTTCAAAACATGTGAGGAAACAGAAAACCAAGTGCTTTTATTTTGAGATAATAATGTACACATGTATATAAATACCCTAAAACAAAAGTGGCAGTGTTTATTTTTGCCTCATATATATGCATATTGCTCCCTATTTCTTTGTCTATGAAGGACAAGAAATGCAAATTTGAATTCACTGCCTCAGAGCTACTAAACTATTACTGGTTAAACAAAGTGCTAGAATTCAAATGTAACCACAAGGGGTGCCACTCATCCCCAAACCGCAGACACAATGTCACCTGACACAACTCCAGGTTAAAAAAGTGGCTTTTATTTGTTACCAACTTGTCCCAACCAAGCATCAACTAGAATCAACACAAGAATAGATAGATAGATAGATAGATAGATAGATAGATAGATAGATAGATA
>JANRMT010062853.1:2154800-2171918 GCA_026402145.1 Polypterus bichir lapradei | reverse complement strand
GATAGATAGATAGATAGATAGATAGATAGATAGATAGATAGATAGATCTCTGACTGGCTGTGTGTGTCACCTTGTCACTTTACCAGCCTGAGCTCCAATTGGACAAACAAAAGACATATAATCAATAGTATCTCAAATGTATGCTATAAAGGTGTTAGCCAAAAAATAATAATAAAAAACAATGGATAACACTAAAAACAGAAAATGCTACTTCAATCACAATTGGACATATTGTGCAGTGTTTCTGAGAAATAAACATATTGTTCAATACACACAAATCACAAACATTTTTGTGTAGCACTATTTATATATCTGAGTACTGTGAAAATGAAAAGTAAGTAGAAGACTGTAACAAATTTGCATTGTGAAGGCTAGGGGGCTAAACCTCAAATTCAAACATACAAGGCAGTCCCAGGTTCAAATAAATGGGTATTTATTATACCTCACAAAATGCACCAAGCACGATTTCTTGTCCTCCAAGCACCTCTCCTCTTTCCACAGCACTGCCCTCTTCCAGTTGAGTGTTGCTTATCCTTCTTCTAGCTCTGACTCGCCAGGAAAAGGGGGTAAGATCCCTTTTATTGAAGACCCGGGAGTTCTTCTGGTGCCAGGGCTGTCGCCCATTGGAAGTACTTCCCGGTCACACGGAAGTCCAACATATCAGGGAGTACATCTCCCTGCAACCCTAAACATAGCAGAATGACTAAAAGGAAGGAATGAAAACCTCTGACTTGTCAGTCCCAGTCATACTGAGGCATTATGTAGGCATATTCTTATTGGCTAAATTAATGAATACATAGATTGCTAAATATATATATAAATATAAGTCACATTTTTGTGAAATGATCATTTATCAGGTCTTTCACTTCATGACTGTTGGCAAAAACTCCAGGAAACTGAGTTTGCATATTTTGAGGGTTTCTTTAGCAGCTAGTAAGGACATCTTTTCTTTTGATACTGTTTGACAAGGCACACATCAGTCCTTGTCTCAGCTTGTTTTAAGCATGTCCTGCTTCAGCGTTTGGAGGTTCACTCAGACTGTTTTAGTAAGTGCAGCTTCCTAATATGGGTTCTTGCCAAATGCTTTGTGGTATAAAATCTTTCCTAAATTCTGGCCAAAACTGAGTTTGAAATTGTGCCAAGCCAAGGACTTTCCTCAGTGCATATTTTAATCTAATCATCTTGATTGTGAATGACAGCCGTGACGATGGAGAAGCTGTGTTGTGTGTGGTAGTGTTTGAAAAGGAGAGCACTTACTAGCAATAAGATAATGTTAACAGTGTGCTGGGCCTTGAGGACAGCGAGCAAACTATTAGGTACATTTAACTTGCTAAACTTCAAGTGCATTGACTCAAAACCACTACAGAAGGATGTCTTTCAGCTTCTGCATATACAGTAATGCAGGCTGGCACAGTGCACAGTATGGAGACCTGCCCTAGTTTAAGCAGCAGTAAACATGGTCAAGTCTTAACAGATGTCTTATCTGGAGTGGTGATGTGAGAACATCTAAATGTGATTCTGTCACTCTGTTCTTGTCCTGCACTTATCCCATTCTGGTAATCTATGCTCCAGACACATTTTTAGTAATTAAACACAATGTGGCTTTCTCTAATTTATTAATGAGACATTTCATTTTTCTCTCATAGACGCAAGCTGAGACAACCACTTTTAGTCACAGGATCAGAGATGTAATGCATGTTCTTCAACAGAAAAGGACCACAAATATTACATTATATTCTTTGTAATAGACATTTTCAAATGACATAGAATGTAAGAATTCCAATATGACAAGAGAAGACCATTGAGTCCGTCAAGGTTCTCTATTTAGCTGCCAACTATTTTGTCTGAATATGTTATGCAGATGTTCTATAAAAGTTGTCAAGGCTTCCACTTCAGCTATACAACTTAGTGGCTACAGATTCCCATAACCCTCTGTGTGATAAACTACTGCCTGCCGTCCTTCTTAAATGCTTACTTAATTACTCAGTACTTACTGACTTCACCCCTCCTGGCGCATAGGTCATCCATGACCATTCACAAGGGACTCCTGTCCTGTGCTGCTGCCACCAGTTGCCCCCATCTCAAGCCCAACTCTTTGACATTTGCATTGAGTTGCCTGCTCCAAGTGTTTCACGCATGTCCTCGCTTATGCTTCCCTTGCGGGTTCTAAGCTACAGCCTGTCATGTGATGTTGGTTTCTGGCTGTCTCAGACTGTGACCAACCCACACCTACATCCTACTCAGGATCTCCTTCTTTATGGGGTGCTGCCGGGTTCTCTGTCACAGCTCTATATTACAGATGGTCTTTGGCCAGTGAATTTGCAGGGTGCAACATAAGCAGTAATTAATGAAATGCCGGGATTTCCTGAGGGAGGTCTTTGCAGTTCTCATTGTCTTTGCTTCGCTTGATGTTTGTGTTGAATGAAGAAAGCTTGGTGCTTTGGTGAAACTCTTTGGGGTTCCAGATGTTCCTCAGCTGAATAAAGGTTGCTCTTGCCTTACTGATCTGGGTCTTTACATCCTTGTTTGTCCATCCAAACTGCCCAATTACTATAAGTGAAGTAAGCGAAGGAGTTAACTTTCACTAGAAGTTCTCCCTCAAGCCAGACTGACTCTTCACAGTCTGCTTGGTTTTTCCCATATGGATGTTAAGCCTCACCTGGGTTGAGAAAGCATATAGATCTGAGTCTTTCTGTTGCTCCTGTCCCTTCCTAAATGTACATCTGCTTAATTTTGACTCATGTCTTTGAGTATGTAATTCACTATTAAACTGGAAACATTTCCCTGGATCAGTTTTATCGATGTCTTAAACAATTCAATTTCTGAAGATGGTCCACAACTTTCTCTGTTTAAGGCTATAGACTTTTAATTCTCTAATTCCTGTCAAAGATGAATACAGTTGTGATCCATGACACCAAATGGCAAAAGGAGTATTAAAACTTCAAAAATAAACAGGCTAGAGTAGGACCACTCTGGATCTGCCTGTCAAAATAAGCTTCACCCCAGGCAGCCGGACCCCAAAACGCAAAAGGCCCTTCAATGGAGAGATGTAATCATTAAACTTCTGGATTGGATGACAAGGCCAATGAAGAATGCTTATAAATGAATAACTGTTTTTATAAACAAGAGAAGCACAGGAAATAGCTAAAAAGGAAAAAAATACAATGTAATCCCAAATATGGTTAGCTTGAAAAGACAACCCAAGCTAAACAAGACAAATGTGCAAAGCAATGAATCAGAGTGAAAAACAAAGTAAAGGAATCTAAAAACTAAGAAATCTAAGCAGTCCTCACATGATGATGTCTTCGCAATTCTAAGTGACTTACTGCTGGGACCACCTCATGCATCAGAATATAAAAGTGGAGGGCGGACCCTGCTGCAGTGGTGTTAGGGCAGACCTGCCTTGTGGGATTCTACCTATAGAACACAAGGAATATATCTAAACATGTTAACTACACTATACATTAATACAAAATAAACAATAAGCACAATATTAAGGATAATGTAAAACCAAAAATACTTGAAAAATTATACTTCAAAAACAGAAAAATGGAAAATAAACATAGCCCAGGGAATACACCCCTGCACTAATGTAACAGACATATCCTCTAGTCCAGGGATATACTTGGTGGCACTTCTAATGCCATTTTTTGTAGCTTTTTTCATGGTTACAGATTTTTTTTTATTATTATTAATTTTAATTAAAAGCAAATAACAATCCATACAATCAAATCAAACTTAAAAACCAAAATTCAAACCCCACCCAGCAGGAAAAGCAAATCTTTGAAAAAGCAAGGAAAGAAGAGTATTCTTTTCCTCGGAACAGATTATTCTCAAATTTTATTGATTAGATCTTGCAATATTTTAAAAGATGTTTTGAACAGATCATCTGAGTGAGAATTTCATTTTTCCAATTTCAGATTGCATAGGACATCACTTACACATTGACTTAAAGGTGGTGAGTTAGGATACTTCCAGTTGAGCAAGATAAGTCTACGTGCTAATAGAGAGGTAAAGGCAATTACAGTTTGTTTGTTTTTCTCCACTTTAAGCCCACCTGGGAATCCACTAAACACACCTGTTAATGGGTTAGGAGTGACTGTCACACCAGGGCTGTCTAATAGGCATTCAAAGATTTCTGTCCATTACAATGTTAATTTAATGCATGCCCAAAACATGCGCTGCAGTGAGGCTGGAGCTCAATTGCAATGTTCGCAGGTTGAACCTTGTCCTTTTGGATTACATTTTGGATAGTTTTAATTGAGATAAATGCGCACGATAGAAGATTTTAAGTTAAGTAACCGTGTACTTTGTGCATATGGAGCTACAATGTATTCTGTGCATGACTGTCTTCCACACCTTTTTTGAAACGTTAAGCAAAGGATCCTTTTCCCATTGTGCCCTGGGACCTTTGAAAGGAAGGGAATTTAAAATGTTTTTAGATATTGTGGAGATTCTCTCTGAGTCATCAAGACTGATCAATATTTCTTCTGGAATAGAAATAGATGCAAGGTGAGGAAAATTGGGCAGGTTCAGTTTAGCAAAGTTTCTAGCTTGAAAGTTGTAGAAAAATTGTGTTGATGAAAGGTAAATTTGAGGCTTAATTGCTCATAGGATGCAAAAACATTATCGATGTACAAGTCTCTAAATGGTTGCAGATAACTGTGAACATGTAAAAGGCCCATAAGTTCTTTTAATTCCTGTCATATTTTGCTGTTGTCTTTCATTTTTATTTTGAAATTCTTCACCTTTCTGCGAGTTCTAGTACTAGTTTTGATTTTGGGTTAAACCCTAAAATGTATTATCGAAGGATAAGTGAGAGTCACCGCATTTGTTACTTGATTCTTCAGTTTTTACACCTTAAGATTAATACACACACCCACACACAAATACAGAAATCCAATTCACACAATTATGTACGAGTGATGCCTAACTAACAGTCACTCTGTAGTATTTCACAAGGGATCCCATCCACATCAGCATCTAGGAGTGAAGCTCACAATTCCTGTCACTCCTCAGCATTCCGCATGAGACTCAATATCACTGGCACTAATACATTTATGAGTATCCCTGAGACACATGAATGCTCTTCTTTTGTTATCTGTCATTTACCTGCGCAAAAGACTTGCACTGCTGCCTTGTGATGAGTATACTGTTCAAGTTTGTCCCTCCGCCATTGTTCTCTGGAATGACATCCAGGCCAAAGTAAGTTTATGCCTTGTGACCGAGGTATCTGAAATAGCCTACATGTCCCCACAACCCTATATTGAAATCTTGGTATTTGCAGGAAAGTATCTTAGTGGGTGCTAATATAAAAAATAAATAGTAATAACAACTAGATTGCTTTGATTAGTTTTTGTAGGAACAGTATGGTCCAGAAAACAATTGCTGGGGTCAGCGTCCATTGAAGGGATAGTGGCAGGACAAATAGGTAACATCCTTTTTGCCTCATCTCATTTCATTCTCAAAGCCACTTCATTCAATTCACCAATTCAGAATAACAGATAGTGGCCAAGCCAGGATTTAAACGCAGGATCTTCAATCAGAGAGGCAGCAACACTATTTACATTGTCACTGGGTCTCCCCATGACATACTTTATAACAAAAGACAACAGGAGGAAACCGAAAATCCTCTGAGCCACTGGGTATAAGTGGTTCCAGCTTTATTGTGAAGGCTCGTCTTTAGCTGCCAAAGCCCTTCACGGCTTGGGTGGCTTTACACTGAAACGTTATAAGTGGAGGGAGCTGGCCTGTCAGGGTGAATCAAAGCCTTAATAAAAGCATTGTTCCTCTGGCAACTTAATTAGGCCATTGATGCGATCAAATCCTTCTCTCCAAGGGGCCCTGAAATGCCCGGATCCTTACTGAAAAGATGTTATTTGATATTTAATGAGCAGGTGATGAACTTAGGAGGAGAGGTCTCTCAGATCGTCTGGCTTTGCTAACTAAATATAAAGTCCATTGTTCATTCTTAGTGTCCAGAATGAATCAGTTCATTATCAAGTCGTTTTGCCCAAATATTAAAAATGTCATTCCTACAGGCGGTTAGTGACTACCTTGATCATGCTCTTGTGTCAATCACTTGATAAAAACAAAGTAAAACTGATTTGATGATATGGTTTTGGGTGGTATTCTTGGTTTTGATGCCATGCTGCAGTGCTTAGCATGAAAATCCTCTGTCCAAAAGAGTCTTTATATTTCTATTCCTTATATGCGGTTTGCCCACCTCCCTATGCGACTACTTGAGTGGTGAACCCATGGAATGTAAATGAGCCCAGATGTAGCTCACTGAACTGCGATGATAAGATCAGGTAATATTAGGAATCTTAATTGCTTCAATGTGGTTCTTAATTTCTTCAGTATGGTTGTTACCTAATAAGCCCCCCGCCCCCCCCCCCAAAAAAAATTAATTGATACAACATTTATGTCTTTGTAATATGAAATTGACCTAATGGTGTTTTGTAGATATGATGTATCATTGAAGTTTAACAATTATATTGTGTTGTATATTTATGTTTAAAATGATGTCAAATTAATTCAAGTTACTTTCTTGTTGTTCTTGGCTTTAACTTCTCTATTTATTTTTTTGTTTTTTTGTTTAAATATTATTTGTGTTTTCTTTCTTTCTGTTATTACTTTCTAGTTCTTAATGTGTTTGTAAGGATGCCAATTTAGTTGGTTAATTTTCTTGCTATTTCTCTTATTTATTGTATATTGAACCTAAAGTGGGCAGTGTTATGACAGTCGAGAGTTCCCAGTTTCGAACAGTCATAAAAATGACCACTAGAGGGGGAAATCCCATTAAAACACGCAGGGCTAGTCACACAGAGGGCCACAAAGAATCTATATAAAATTAAATTTATTCTTAATGAAAATGCTCTAGCATAATGTGAAGCAAAAAAAGGTGTTGCTGAAAACGATAAGACAATCCAAACACAATCCAGAGAATGGTTAAACAAACTGAAAAGAAGGTCCAACGATCCTGCGATATCAAAAACCACAAGCACAGCAAAAAACACAAGTAAACTCATAGACTCCCTGGAATATTCGAATGAAGCACCATTCTCCAAGAGTCAGGACCACCTTCCTATGATCACCAGGGACTGCCCTCAGCCCTATAATGGCAAGTGTTTCCACAGTTTCTGGTGCGTCATTAAAATGTTCTAGGGAGTCTATGAGTATGTGTTACACTCTATTACTCCTGAGTGGAAATTGTCTCTTTGCATGACCTTTATACTGCAACATCATGGTAATAAATGGTCCAGCAGTCAATGTGTTAAAACAAAATCAATTCCAATTGTAATGATTGTATTTAAATTGTCTAGTTTTTAAACAAACATACAGGTAACCAGTGCTTGAATTGCTTCTTCGAAAACTGGTGATCTGTATGTCAACCAGCAGTTTATGTATGCGTATCAGTGCATACCAGCTCTTTACAGAACGGATGTTCCAGTACCAACAAGAAAGAGCAATCTCCAAGGTGGTCCCAACGACTAAGAAACAGCACCACCGAACCCGAGTTACAATCAAAACCACGAAGATGAACCCGAGTTTCACTGCTCAGTCAGTCTCTCGGTGCTCCTGTGAGACTGGCAGACTAAGGCAGAATAATATACAATGAAGAACAAATACAAAGTTTAACAATTATTAATAATAAAATACATGTATCTAACATTGCATTATAGAGGTAGTACAGTAATATTAATAATCAGCAGAAAGTTATTGTTTCAGACAAGGTTGCCAATGTTTGGAACCCAATATTGACAATAATGCCTGTGTAAAACCTAAAAGCACTCCACCTTTTACAATTGACTTTGAGTTATTTTCCTGTTTTTGACCTGTAGTCAAGTGTAACTTGAGTTATTTTTCTGCTTGTTTTATTCTACTTTCATATGTAACTTTATAATTTTGGTATATAAAAAATATGGACATTTTATGATTTCTGATATTTATTCCTTATCAAACCAAGCTACAGTTCTTACAATAAAAAATCATTAAAAAGCATTTCATGTGCCTATGAAAAACTAAAATATATACATAACCACACAAAAGTCTTTTTGTAATCTCTTGTTAAAATCCCCAAAAGGAACATTAGGTGGGGTTAAGAAATCTCACTTTTAGTTGTGCCTTATAAGAGTTCAGTACTTAACAATTTAAGACTGGAAGAAAATGCAGAGTATTTTGAAATATTTAAATTCCTATATATGGTACGCTATAAGAAAATGTCAAGAATATTGTGTGGCATTTGATCATGTGTGTGAATAGTTTGCTGAAGTTAAGGATTTACTTTAATGAACAGGTCTACCATTGCACAAAATCATGAAGTGAGGCTACTGTTAACAGTAACCAGGATTCAAGATCATGCACAGCACTGGCTTTATATTAGTGGGGGGCCTGACCAGATAGTACAGCATTTTGACTTTAAGTTTGGAAATCTCTTTTTTATGCTATTTTATTAAAGATGGCTGGGAAAGATATTTTGGATAGTTGTTTTTAATTAAAAACTGTCCCTGACTGTTCAAAAGACAGTATTATTGTGTCACACATGTGCACATGGGAGGCAGCTAAAGGGCTTGAATGAAGGCAATTCTGAATCAGACCGGGATGTGGCAGAGTGCACTGATTCTCTTTCTCATTTTTCTACAGACCATTCATGGGAAATTCCACCTGGCCCTGTTGATGTCACTTCCGGGTCCAAACCTATGGATGAAGACCTTTCCGGTTCCAGCCTATTTGATGTCATTTCCAGGCCCAAGCCGATGGTTGAAGACCCTTCCGATCCCGGCCCCTTTAACGTCACTTCCTATACTGACCTTTAAAAGCTTCCACCTTTCCCCTATCCCCTGAGTTCTCTGGTATCTTGTCATCCTGCCGACTATGCCACTGTCACAAACTCGAACGAGAGCAATAACAAGGTTTGGGGTAGCCACCCATATATTGTTTTCCTGGCTGCAAAACTGCAAACAAGTGATAGCACTGATGTGCACAAACAAACAGAACTGAACTCCCATGCACACATGTGTGACAATTGATATCTGTCAACTTAGAGTGAGCAAAATCAAATATTACAGAAGTACTACATTCTTAGCTTATCATTTAATAGCAAAACATGGATGATGCTGTTGTTAAAAACTTTAAGATTAGGAAGCAAAATTAGTGGCAGAATACAATCTATGAATATACAACTCAACTTATGTCCTTTAATGCAAAATCTAAAGCATTCACTTCCACTATTTATTGCAAGGCAGATCACATCAGACTGCAAACCTCTAAACATATCCAAAGATACAGGGCTGAGTGACGTCATTCAGTGAGGTCTGACAATTCTTAAACATTACCTTCTCACGGCACAGATATCAAGGATTTATAGGAAAGGTACAAGTCTTCTCAGTGTAAGCAGTTAAGAAGGTGTACAGCAGTCACATTCACTGGAAAATACTGGACATTGCTGAACTACCCTGGTTAAACATGCGATTACTTCAGGTTAATCGAGTGCCATTTTACGATTATTACAAATTAAAAATTTTAATCATTTCATATTGATAATTTAAAAATAAAGAAACATTGTGTTATGTTTTGTCAGTGAATCTCAAACATAACAAAAGGGTGCAAGGCCTCCTAAAAGAACCACAACAGCAGGCCAGGATGTTCAGTGGTTCAACCCAATCCAACTAGTGCAACAACTATAAGTTGTTGGCTTCAAAATAGGCAGACACAAAAGTGTTGAATACACAAGAAACGTCCCAAAATTATATACAAATGTCCTACAAAAGAGAAGGTGACATAAAAGTCCAGCTAGACAAAAAGAGCAACAAAGAACCTTTATGAATAAAGTGTTTATTAACCAAAATCGGAGAAAAGAGCAAAATGGCCAATAAGGCTCAAAAAGAACCAAAAAACGACTCCAAGATCCAAGATTTAACAAATCCCAAACACAAATCCAGAACCTAATCCATGAAACAAAGAATCCAAATGAACCAAAAAAAAATCAAAACAGAATACTCACAGTAAACTCTGTTGTACTCAATACCCCACTGATGGGTCTCACAAAGGTAAATTCAGAAGGAGAACCCAGCAGTAGTGACAACAGGGTAGCTCTGCCTCCTTTGGCTACACCCAGAACATACAGGGAATGGCAGCATAATTGAAGGAACAGTACAAATAACAAAGAGTACTCTATATAAAACTCACAGAATTAACATAAAAACATGAAAAATGTTAATAAGAAACAGCAAATAAATACAAGGCTCTAACACGACTCGTTGTGTCAGTCATTTAGGCCAGGGGTTTTTAAATGGCTCCTCTCTTCTTTTTAAATTTGTAAGCTTGTCCTTGATTTATATTTGTGCAGGATGTAAACCTATTCTTGAATTTCCTGGCCAGATCTAAAATGATTTCCACACCTGGTTTGTTTGGAACACTTGTTTCAAACTATGGGGCAATTTCCCTATAGTTTGATTTGTTAAGACAAATGCTAACATGGCATTCATATTTATTGCAGACCAAAATATCTGAAACAACTTGCAGGGAAAAACCTGGGGATTTGTGGAAGAATTGGCACTCCAGCCACCACAAAAAAACCTCACACTTTCCATTCCATCTGAACTAGTGTGGTGCTCAGGTGTCACCCATTGGCTGCACTCGGGTGCTAATCTGGGATCCTTAGTTGGTTCGTCATGTGGTAGGTGCTGCAATGCACTGTATCAGCACGTGCTCCTAACCTCTCTCTCTCTAATGCCAATGTTGCTAAATATATGCATTTATGATACAG
Organism: Polypterus bichir lapradei; assembly: GCA_026402145.1. Classification (NCBI taxonomy): domain Eukaryota; kingdom Metazoa; phylum Chordata; class Cladistia; order Polypteriformes; family Polypteridae; genus Polypterus; species Polypterus bichir. The sequence goes on along the minus strand of JANRMT010062853.1, from coordinate 2,161,147 downwards.
TCTGTAATAAATTAAATAGCACAAATTAATAGTTATCATTCAAAGTGTCGCTGCTGATGCTAATGCATATTGATGTGACACTGGTCACATTACTGCTATAAAGTCCAAGGCAATTGGTGCTTCTGAAGGCTTTTTGTGTACAATGAGGGTGAGGCTTTCTGAGTTTTTTTTAACCACCAAAACCTTTACTAACAACCGGTGTTAATGTACCCGGCCATTGGCATATCAGAGGATATCAGATAAGATGCATCTTTTAGGCTATTAGATCAACTGATTTTTTATTAAATGTCTTCTTATATGCGATAGGTGACATGGTGTCATAGTGTCCAGCACTGCAGTCTTGTGCACTCAGGGTGCTGGATTTGACATAGCACTTGCAACATTCTCCCTGTGTCTGAATGGACTGTCTTCCCATGCCAGAGGTGGCCATGATACATTGGCTGCCAGCTCTAAACTGGCCCAGTATGAATGAGGTTTTATGCATCACAGTTCCCCAGCATGGCCTGGTGCCTCATCCATGGTTGGTTACCATGCTGTCGTGATAGGCGCCAGACTTGAACTGGATACATGGATGGCTATTCTTAAATTGTGTTCCTCTCTGAAGACAAGCTCAAAGTGCCATAACACAAAAACAGATGGAGTAGCAGGTTGTACAACATCATGCGACTGCTCCATCCATACACCATATACACATGTCTATGTTATTAGGCTGTAATAAATCACTTAATGTAAAGCTCTGCTCATTTTTTGTTTTTATTGCTCCCAAAGGCAGAAAGGTAAAATAAATTAAGCTAACAGAGGACAGAAGGAGATGTGGCCAGTTAGCAATGGAGGTAAGTCTGGCAGGTCGTTTTATATAATTACTTCCAAATGCCATTTCCATAAAGAGGTCATCTAATAGCAGAGGATATGAAAAGCAACATTTTTTTTTTTGGTTTAAAATGTTATTGGTGGGGCAACACGGTGGTGCAGTGGGTAGCGCTGCCGCCTCGCAGTAAGGAGACCTGGGTTCGCTTCCCAGGCCCTCCCTGCATGGAGTTTGCATGTTCTCCCCGTGTCTGCGTGGGTTTCCTCCCACATGCAGGATAGGTGCATTGGCAATTCTGAATTGTCCCTAGTGTGTGCTTTGTCTGTGTGTGTGTGTATGTGTGTGCCCTGTGGTGGGCTGGCGCCCTGCCCGGGGTTTTTTTCCTGCCTTGCGCCCTGTGTTGGCTGGGATTGGCTCCAGCAGACCCCTGTGACCCTGTAGTTAGGATATAGCGGGATGGATAATGGATGGATGGATGTTATTGGTTTTAAAGTTTCAACATACATCACACAGATTTAGTCAGTAAGTCAGAAACAGCTCTATACCGACTGCTCCATTCAAAAGTCACAGGCAAGTCAACCAGCTAGAAATAATAATTGGGAAAGGCTAAAATGTCTTTAAAGTCTTGCAATGATTAAGATTGTTCCTTTATTTTTAAGACTCCTAGCTGAACTGAGGTCAGTCTTGAAGCGTGGCAACATACTGAAAAACATTTGAATCATTCCATGTAGGCAAACTGTAATTTTCTGTCATTTGTGTTTTTGTTTGCTACAAGGCAATGCTAGATAAAAGATCCAGGTGGCAACTTACAAAATGTAAGTGTTTATGTTCTATGTGAAGCAACTTTCCTTTATCGATGCCATTTACATAATAAAAACACAGATTAAGATTTAAGCAAACCAAGATTAGAGCTGACCTAACTGAGGTGTTTAAAACTATGAAGGGAATTAGTACAGTGGATCCCATCTGTTACTTTATAATGTCACAGCACAGGGACAGGGTTGACTTATTAACAGCAAATTATATAAGCATTAGGAGCTTTTTCTGTACAAAGAGATCTAGGGAATAAATTGTGTGGCCACCAGGGGGCACACCAGCCACCCAACCCCAACACAGACAGACTCTAGGCACAAGTCTTTGCCACACACACATTTTATTTTCAAGGGTTGACGCTTGTCTTTCGTTCCCCCTACAGCACAGTACCATAAACAGCACAAAACATTTTCTTTTCTTTTCTTTTCCTTTCCTTCCTTTTCTCTTTCTTCTTCCTTTCTTTTCCACCTCCACGACTCCGTTTATGCTGCACCTGGGAGCACTTCAAGTGGCTCATCAGTGTTATCTAGAAGTACTCCCAGGTGACATGGAGACCCAAAGTAGGGTTCTGCAGCTGCACCTGGCGGCCCCCACAGAACCCAACAGGGCTGCAGTGAACTCCAAGCGTGCCCTACGAGAATCCATGGAGCCACAGCAGCCCAGGGGTGCTGCCCTCTAACTCTTTATGGGATGCAGTGTCCATTGCACATTCCTATATATTGGCCTCCTGGCCGGGAAAGTGCTGCACCCATCCGTCACAATTGCCAAGTAGTGAGGCAGAGAGGAGAACTTTGGGGACATTGAAAAGGTCATTGATTTGATTTGATGTTTTATGGAGAAATTAAGTTAATGGGATTGGCAAGCTTTTTGGCCCAGATTGCCTATTCTTGTCAAAATTGTTTTCATATTCTAATACAATCCAAAGACACATATAGTCCTTCTGTATAGTTCCTTCATTTTTTAATTTTAATTGGAAAGCCAGGAAGTAAAACTTGTTTTCTTTACGTCACAAAGGAAGTCAAGTATGGGGAGTCAATTGTCATCCTTGAGCATTACTGTCTAACCTCTCATTTCCCATGCCACACTGCTTCTTACATTGTAGATGGTGATATATTAAATGGTCTAAATGAAGCACAAACAAGGCATAAAGGTTTGTGGCACCCTTAGGCAAACCCTTATAATTGAAACAAAATAATAAACACAGGGTTCACGTGTCACTTTAATAACGTCTTTCCAGAGGTGAGTCTATGATCAGGCTGAAGCAAGATGATGGTGGAGCCAGTTAAGGTGTGGACAAGACATCAGTTGTCTTCCTGTCTGCAGGAAAAAGGAGAGGAGAGGCATTAGGTGACAACGCCAACCCTCGATGTAGAATGCCTAGTGGGGGCTGAGTGGTCTCATGGCCTTGGAACCCCTGCAGATTTTTTTTTTTTTTCTCCAGACAGTTTTCTGTCCTCCCTAGCCATCATACCTTACTTTTATTCTATGTTAATCAGTATTGCCTAATTTTATTTTTATATTTTTTCTTTCTTCATCCTGTAAAGCACTTCATTTGTATGAAAACGTGCTATATAAATAAATGTTGTTGACTTCGAGTGGAATTATAATTAGATGAGTACGTGTGTGACAATCGATTCTAATTGGTATTACAAACAGAGGTCAAAAGCAATACATTTTAATTTCATCCTAACTTTAATTTTTAAAAAGGCATCTTACAGTTCAGGTATGTTATCTACACTCAGATTTGGAATTTCTTGTTGTTGCTATAGTGGAATGAGAGATCTGCAGTATATGAATCGTGAACTCAGGGTACTGGATTTGACATAGCACTTGCACATTCTCCCTGTGTCTGAATGGACTGTCTTCCCATGCCAGAGGTGGCCAGGATACGTTGGCTGCCAGCTCTAAACTGGCCCAGTATGAGTGAGGTTTTATGCATCACAGTTCCCCAGCATGGCCTGGTGCCTCCTCCATGGTTGGTTACCATGCTGTCGTGATAGGCGCCAGACTTGAACTGGATACATGGATGGCTATTCTTAAATTGTGTTCCTCTCTGAAGTCAAGCTAAAAGTGCCATAACACAAAAACAGATGGAGTGCAACTGCTCATCCATACACCATATATGAATTTTTAATGTGACTTCTGCTTACATACCTAATCATGTAGCACAGGTTACAGAAGCTTGACAGATAAGGTGAGACTGGGAATAGTATTATATTTTTTAATAAGTTCAAGTGTGATCCCAAATGTTCTAACGCTCTTGTTTTTTTCATTTAAGAAACACATCCAAGCTGAGATCTGTTACTACCAGGGCTGAAATGGAAATGCCTATCTATTCTTTTATCTGATCACGTCTAGACTTTTTTCACTTGTTAGAGTAAAGCTGGTTTGTCTCATCTTCAGACTGTTCAAAATGCAGCTGCCAAGCTTTTAACAAGTTCACGCAAATTAACCTACATTTCCACAATTTTATTCTCCATACACTAGATCTCAGTTCAAAATTCACGTATAGAGTGCTGCATGGTTAAGCTCCCCAATATATCATGAACCTTCTTCAGCTCTACACCTCAGGCTGTGCTCTGAGATCTGCTCAGTTTGATCTCCTTTCGGTCCCTCGTACCAGACACATGTGGGATCGCACATTCCAGTCCATTGCTCCAAGGTTATGGACCAGACTTCCAATGACATTGAGTTGTGCAGAATCTACTGGATTGTTTAATACTCATCTGTTCAAACTGGCATTTGGGGAGCTTTTATATTTATGTTGGTGACTTTTATATTTTCCTTGTGTTTTATGTTGTCTTCATATTTCATTTTATTTTGTTTTTTATTGTTCAGTGCTTTGTGACTTTTGTCCGTGATTCGTTCTTTCTAAATAACTTTTTACTTTCCTATCTTCCTACTGACCAAAGACCTGCCGCCAGGCTAGCTATTGATGTACCCCCATGTGTGCCCTGTGTCAAAGAAGCAGCCCATTCAAGTTCCTTCAGCAGGTGGAAAACAAAGAGTGATTTTTAAAAATGAGACCTTTTTGCATAGCAAGTGTATTTTGTGTACATTGTCATTTGAAAGTGGACCACTCAGTGCTGATGAAATTTTTCAGTAATGAAGACAAAAAAAACATTTACAAATATAACATTTTCACCAGATTGCCAAAAAAAAAAACTTGTTGATTGATCAGCTGGCCAGCCAATTGGCATTTTTGGCTGGTCGACTTTTGTTGCAGTTTTGGGCCCATTCACACCTTTAACAGGTTTTAAACTCCAGACCAGAATACCCCTAAACAACTTGTAAAGTTATTTGCCATTATTTTCAATGACACATTGTATCTTAAACAGCATTTTCAACTCTAGTATTTCTGTCCTGACATAGATTCACAAAGCATTAGAGGAAAGATGATTCTGTGATGCTGGCCTTAGAAGCAGAGTTTCAAAGAAAATACCATATCCGAAAGGTTAAAAATGGCAAAAGAACTGAAACATTGAACAAAAGATGACTGGAAAAGTGTGTTATGCTCAGCATCCTGGAGTCTTCTGTTTTCTGTTGCAGATGATACTAATGAAGAAGACAACTAAGGACCTGAAAGACATTTGCTTCTCATGCTACACCAGCGTTTCTCAACCTTTATATATTTGCGACCCAAGTTTTCATAACAGTTTTAATCGTGCCCTCCTAACGTTTTTTTGAAAGGAGCCCACTAATACCAATTTCTTCTTTTTTAATTAATGATATATCATAGATATATATTTTATTATACCTACTTAACTTTTATCGACATTTATCTAACTCTATATTTATTTTTCTAGTATCAGAATGTCATTTAAGTTAATTTATTTTGGTTTCAATAGATGTTTTTTTCATATTTTCGATTCTTGTTTTCTTTTTTTCAGATCTTCGCACCCCCCTAGGGGAGCCTGCCCCACAGTTTGAGAGTCACTGTGCTACACACTCTGATGTTCTTATCCTTTTATGCTTTTGCCACTCTGCACCTTCTACTTCTTTTTCCTGTGCTGGTTAGGCCCAGTGTGCCCTCTTCTGTCAAGACAGTAATAGACACCTTTGTATGAAATCTTCAGTTTTTTAGCAGTCTGTCACATGGCATAACCTTCATTCTGCAAACTTAATAAATAGACTGCTATGCCTCATGTCAAAGCTGATTTCTTTTCAAAAACTGAAAACTAAGCAAGTGGAAAAGTATTTATATCATGACATTGAATCTTGTTTTTCTTATTGCAACAATTACTGACTTATCAGAAAATGTGTCTTTACGATTATTTAGCTTACTTTAAGAAATCATGTCAAGTAAATTTTTCTTACCCCTTTGGCAGATTATTTTGCTAAATTAAAGCAAACCAACTCCCATTTAAAGTTTTTTGTCTAAATTTTGCATTTGTAGTTTTTGCATTTGAGCTCAAAGCTAAACTTATCTTGTAACACAAGTGACAGGGTTCAGTAGCGCTAATGCAATTACAAAGGTTTCTCTAATACCCAATTAGTATTAACACATGACTTCTTAAGGATATGCTAGGAGAGTTGACCATTAGGACACTGAAGGAATTGCTGCTTAGAATGGGGCTTTGTAGCCATATGTGAATAATAAATGAATAATCGGTCATTTCAAGCGGTAATAGCCATAAGCAGCACTGGTAATGTCTTGGCTATATTTTTAAAGCAATTTAATAGATAGATAGATAGATAGATAGATAGATAGATAGATAGATAGATA
>JANRMT010062853.1:2121738-2154790 GCA_026402145.1 Polypterus bichir lapradei | reverse complement strand
ATAGATAGATAGATAGATAGATAGATAGATAGATAGATAGATAGATAGATAGATAGATAGATAGATAGATAGATACTTTATTAATCCCCAAGGGGAAATTCACATAATTCAACAGCAGCATACAGCTACAAAAAAAAAAAACAATATTAAATTAAAGAGCAATAAAAATGCAGGTAAAACCAGACAATAACTTTGAATAATGTTAACGTTTACCCCCCCGAGTGGAACTGAAGAGTCGCATAGTGTGGGGGAAGAACGATCTCCTCAGTCTGTCAGTGTAGCAGAACGGTGGCAGCAGTCTGTCGCTGAAGCTGCTCCTCTGTCTGGAGATGATCCTGTTCAGAGGATGCAGTGGATTCTCCATGATTGACAGGAGCCTGATCAGTGCCCATCGCTCTGCCACGGATGTTAAACTGTCCAGCTTCATTCCTACAATAGAGCCTGCCTTCCTCACCAGTTTGTCCAGGCGTGAGGTGTCTTTCTTCTTTACGCTGCTTCTACTTCTTCTTCTTGATAAGAAAAGGTAGCAATTTCTATCAAACAAATGAAAATGTCTGGTTAGACCCCAAACTTTTGAAGGGTAGTGTACAATAATGATAGTTAGTTTCTTTCACATTAACATCCAGAAAAATATCATGTGGAAAAATGAAAGCAGCACATGGCCAGGAATCCAGCACAATCTTGGTGTTTGTTCTGATGACCTTCGTTGGTAATTCATAAATGATTTAAAATTTCCCAGGTAAGGAAGGCAGAGGTTTCAAGGTAAGGTAGTGATGTTTGCCAATCTTAGTGCCAGTTGATTAGCAAGAGGGAGGATCCAAAAATGACAAGATTTTTTTTCTGGAGGCTGGAGGGGTGTTAGCTCCGACGTTTGCTGCTAGGTGTGTGTACTAGACTGCCCTCTGCATCATTTGGCCAAGCAGCATCCTTGAAGTGTTCAAGCGATTGTGTGATTTAGTGCGGAGATAATGGCCCGAATCGTGGCAATGAGGTGAGTGGCTTCTGCATCATGACAACACTCCCGCCCACACAACATTGACTGTATGTCAGTTTGTCACGAAAAACAGGTTGACAAAGGTTTCCTGCCCTCCCACTCCCTGGACCTTGCACCCTGCGATTTTTTCTTATTTCCAAGAATCAAGAGTGGCCTTAAAGGAAAGCGTTTTTCAGGATGTAGAAGAGGTCAAGAAGCAAACGACGAAGGCACTGAAGGCTATCACTTTGCAAGAATTTCAGAACAGTTTTGAACAATGGAAAAAGCAGTGAGACAAGTGTAGTGAGTACTTTGAGGGTGATTACATTTTGGAAATGTTCTGAGAAATATACAATATTTTTTTTTTTAATTCTCGCTATTTTTGGGTCTCCCCTTGTAAAATTATACTATGGAGTTTATTTATTTAATATGTGTTTTATTTATTGATAAAGCTAACTACAAGGTGGCAAGTAAAAACACTATTTTGGAGAAATGTGCTTACTCATTGTAACTACTAGGGGCTATCTCACAAGCAAAACCTGACAAATGTGCACTCACAGCTCTCACAACTCCCCCAGGTTCAAAAGACTTTTATTAAAAAAATGAATTAAGTCACGACTTTGCAAGTGATTTTCAATTGTAACTTTCATTTTCAGTATCTTAGCGAGTTGGAGGCAGTCGGCGACACAGTCCCGTGAGCCAGTTGTGCAATGTGATATGCCGAACAACGCACAACAGCTAGTCTGATACTCGCTCTAATACAATCAGACCGGTTTGATTTTATCTTTAGTCGTAGAGGCGGACTGTGTGCTCATAAGAGCTGACAACCAATGGATGCTCATTCAGACGTACAACACATAGAATGCAGTAACGAGAAATTAGGAATGCTTATGTTTTGGACCTCACACACAGAAGAGAAACTCATTTAGCTGATATCTTGTGTTTTCCATTCCATGATAGAATAGAATAAAGAAAAAAAGGACAGAGATTGGGCTGAACTGGGCGTAACTGGTAACTCTTTATAAAGTGGCAGCTCTATCATGCAGCACACTGTTGGCTGTCACAAAAGGGGGTGAGCATGTTGGTAAATGTGACCTGGGCTGCAATTTTCAATAGTTTAAGTTGACAAGGCCTGATGATGTGATCAGCAAATCTAACATACACCAGAGCTACAAATCTTGTAATATGACATCAGCTTAAGACCATTTCACCATTTATTTTCACTATTCCCAGATGAGATTTGTCTTCCTCCTCTACTTATTAAGACTTGGCTGGGTGATGTGGAGAAACTCCTTTCCAACCTGGATCTTAAAGTACTTCCAGCGCAGCAATACATCTACCAGGAAGCATTCCTGAGACTTCTGTAGGACAAAGAAGCCTCTGTCTGAGAGCTCCCCCTGGTGGTGCCCAAGTACCTCTACAGGGCTACCCATCGTGACTACACTTATACAAAAGGAAGTCCCACCAGAGGGATGCTGCCACCCAGCAAACTTGGGGAACACATGGCCCTTCCATTATAGCAGCCACCTGACCAGGCTGCCCATCCATCTACATAGTCCATCCATTCTGAAGGCCCGGTAAAGGGGGCTTCATTCCAAAAGGATTGCCAACAGATCCCTGCTTTCCATCATATCATATTTAACTTTACAGCTATGGGGAAGAGATCACACAAATCAAATTCTGGTTGTGCTTCACTGTCTGTCATCACTTCCTACATATTGCTGAAATCAGACAAAAGACCACAGCCAGTTTATTGCCATCACCGTAAAATGGAAAATTAAATCAGACAAAAAGCTGACTGCTACATTGTAGAAGCAACTGTGCCAAACACAAGTTAAAGTCTGCCTGACTTATGGCTGGTAAGTACAGGTAGGTTTCCAGGCCCTCCATTGACAACACATTTACTTCATTGATGGGACGCATGCTAAAGGCACTATATCGGTATAATGACTAATTGCTAGTTGATCCTTGCATGTGTGAACCCTTTGCTTTGCACATAAAAATATATTCAATACATTAGTCTCCTCTGTAGCACCAACAGTTGTCACTTTGGGTTTTAAGATTTGAATCATTTTTCTACATCAGATGGTCCAGAATAAGAATCATTAGCCTTGCCACTCTCTGCCACTGACCCGTACACTCATTTAGTGACATACGTTATTAGTCAGGGTGTGTTTAAAATTTGTTGAAAGGGCTTCATGCTTCTTCACAGCTGCCTTAGGTGTTGTGCGCTTTAGTAGACCAAACAAATTTCCTTCCCTTTGTGACTTCCTGCACAGATTCTTTTATGCATGACATTTAAAACAAATAAGATTAAAAGGAGGTTTTAATTTTTTTTAGGTAGATACCCAAAGTTTCCATAGTGACGAACTCCTGTCCAGCCCCTTTAGAAGTAAGCAAAAAAGAGACTACTGACGTGAGAATGGCAGCGAAGCCTGAAGTGAAGTGAATTATGGTGTAGATGCCGACAGGAAACCTCATGCACACAAGAGTGTTGCTTGCTCGTGAATGTTAGCTTCCTTTCTGAGCTCACTGCTTTGTGATATTCCCCTCCAGCAAGACCAGCCAAGGAGCTTCGGGCCGGTGGAAGGGTGGCTTTTCTATCACCAATAAGGAGATTGGAGCTGCAATCCCATCTTTCTTTCCTGAACTGAAAGCAAAAACAACTGGGGGTATGACTGCTTCACTCACTGCTGACAAGAGGGACGTGACCCCAAAATCTGGGTGCAGTAGAGCCAAAGAGAATTAAAAGGTACGACTCTAAAAGTTTTTGTGCCATGTGACTTGTTGAGAAGCAGGCAGACAGCATTTCAAAGGGTGGTCTTCTGCTTCCAGACAGTACCAGTTTCAGTCTGGGCCTGGTCTGTGTCATGTTTTCATGTTGTCTCTTGTGCTCATTCATCCAAGTTTCCTGTTGTCGCAACGATTAGTATCTCTAGATTGTCAAAGTGTGTGTTTGGTGTGCTGTGTGATACCCTGGTGTTCCATCATGTTTTGCACTTAACAGCTGGCAGTAAAAAGCAGATTTGTAAATAAAACAGACATTTCTCTGTTGTATTTTTGTTGTTACTTTAGCCAAGCTCAGGAGCTCTCTAACATGTGTTATGTGAACAAAAGAGCTTAAATGGCTTCAATCACACATTTATGATTAATTAGGTGAGCACCAGGGATAAGTACATATGATCTTTTAGATGGAAAATTGTCCAACAAAATTCAGGGTTTGAAGTTTTAGCCCATGTTTAGTCCTACAGTATATATTAATGGAATGCGTCATGTGCAATCTATGCACGGCTCTTTGCTGGCTTCAGTGACCTGGTGGAGTTTATCCACCATGATAATCCATGTTGTCACAGTGTGTTCCTGGCTGCAGGAAAGTGTCTCTATGCTGCCTGGCCACCTCAAGGTTTTCTCTTTCTTCCTTCTAGTAGATTTATCTGCATGAACTCACTCCTCTGAGATGACTTTCCTCAATGGCACAGCGAGGCTTTTAAACAGGGGAGGAAACTTGTCATTGAGCCTCCATCAACCCTGTCAACACCATCTCCCTGCTGCCCTACTTAATATTCACCCTGTACAAAATGCACACAAACCCCAGCTTTTTAGCATCTGATCGATAAGAACTCTTATGACATCAGGAGGAGCGTCTGATTTTAGAACTGGTGCAGATCGGTGTAGCAGCTTTCATGAGTGTTAAGCCTGAACAAGAGATAGCAATATCAACAATTTTAAATTGGGATGGCCCACTGACCCTGACGTTTTCTTCAGTTACTGCACACTGATCACTTACATGTTACCAGAGTTTTCATCTGTTTCCGGTATACTCATTTCACTGTCACTTGTTTGGTCTTTGTCTTCATCGTTTGAACTGTCCTCATTTTCTGGGTTATTCACATGGTCACTTTCTTCATTGGACAATCCATTTCTCTCTTGCCCCCTCTTTGTTTTCCTTTTCTTCATACGCTTTGGCATTTTAGCTCTGACCAGGTGTAGTTGTCAGATGGCTTGAAGCAAAAAAGTGTGTGAGCAGAATTAAAGTTGAAATAAAGACTTCATCTCACTATCCTGTGGAGGATAGCATATTGAGGAATAATTGCATGGTTTGGTTACTTCAAAACTGCATTCTGTAATATATATTATTAATATGAGGCTTTATATTAAGATGTGCCAGAATGTTGTCAAATTGATTTATTTTTATTTTGGTTTTTTTGGAAATTAAGGGGGCCCCCCCCCCCCAATTTGGGTGAGGCCCAAGGTGAACACCCCCTGCCCTCTTATGTAGCTAAAATCATATTTATGTGGATCAGCAGCATCAGGCATATTTGAGGGATGACAGCAACTAGTGAAGCTAAACTGTGTTTGTGGATGGGCTTTTTGAAGAACTTAAGAATGTAAGAAATTTGACAAATGAGAGGAGGCCATTCAGTAATCATGCTTGTTTATTTAGCTGGTTCTCCCAATATCTCACCCAGGTAATTTTTAAGGGCTGTCATAGTTTCTGCTTCAACTATGTGACTTGGTAGTTTTTTCCAAATTCCCACAACTGAGTAAAGAAGTCTTTACTGGCTTCAGTCTTAAAGGCACTTCCCCTTAATTTCCACTTCCACATACGTGGTTCGTCATATAGATGAAAGAATTTGGCTGGATCTGCTTTATCAATTCCTTTGAGGATTTTGAAGACCTGGATTAGATTCCCACACACTCTTCACTGCTTGAGACTAAACAAGTGTGTTTTTGAGAATCCGTCAGAGTAGGACATGTCCTTAAGTCCTTGCTCTCCTCTGCAGAGCTTCAAGTGCTGCTATGTCTTTTTTGTTGTGTGGTGACCAGAATTGCTTACAGTACTCCAGGTGTGGTCTCACTACAACAACAACAACAACATTTATTTATATAGCACATTTTCATACAAAAAAATGTAGCTCAAAGTGCTTTACAAAATGAAGAACAGAAAAATAGAAGACACAATAAAAAATAAACATAAGTCAACATTAATTAACATTAAATAAGTAAGGTCCGATGGCCAGGGTGGACAGAAAAAACAAAAAAAACTCCAGAGGCTGGAGAAAAAAAAAATAAAATCTGCAGGGATTCCAGACCAAGAGACCGCCCAGTCCCCTCTGGGCGTTATGTCCCATAATGCCCCTTGGGCATTATGTCATCTACGCATAACATTCCTCAATTTAAATTCGACCGTTATTACAATATAACCTACCATTGCATTTTTAAACACTTCTGCATGTTGCTTAAACAATGAGAATGCTGTGTTAACAAAAATTCCTATATCCATTTTAAGGACTGCTTCCTGTAGGACAGTATCTGACATCTTTTATTTATAATTCATATTGCTTTTGTCCATGTGTAGCACCTCACTCTTTTAAACATTAAACTGTATTTTCCAAGTGTTCTCCCAGTTCTGAAGCTTGTCTAAGCACTGTTGAATTCATTTTGCTGTGATCTTAGCGTCTGACAATTGTAGTATCATCTGCGAATTTCGCAATTTTGATATTTATACTGAAAACGATATGTAAAATAAAAAAGAATAACAGTCCAAGGTCAGAACCCTAAGGGACACCACTGACAACCTCACTCCAGATGGTGCTTTCAACTCTCATCTGTACTCTTTGCCTCCTTTTGGGTAACCAACTCGAGAGCCAGTTTTACAGGTCACCTCTGATGCAAACAGCTTGTAGTGTAAGGATGACTTGTTTACAGAGTCTGCATATTAAACAAAATAATTCAGTTACAAATTATCATAAGGGTCATAGAGTATAATAATTAGAATAATAACAATAATAATGATAAAAATTTACAATTGACTGACAACCTTTCTAGGGTCCATGAAGGTTTCAGTCCCCTTTGACATTATGAATGAATTAAGATGAAATCTGAAACTGTATGTAACTGTAATCCTCATCGTCATCATCATATTTTCAGGAAACCACCCAAAGAATTGTGCTTGTGTGTCATAAATGCTAAAACAAAGACAACATGTAAACTTTAATTCAAGTTAATATAATGGCAATCTAATAATATTACAAATCATAGCATAAAGTGCAAAGAATCACACTAACATGTCCTGTATAATAGACACCACAGATGAGAATCTCAATTTAAGCTAACACAAAGGTTATATAATACTACTGTAATAATAATAATAATAATAATAATAATAATAATAATAATAATCTCTCTATTGTATAAAAAAAATCCTGGGACGAGATGAGACTTTTTAGCCTGACTTTTTCAGAGAGATACTTTCCAGTCACGCAAAACGAGACTTTATACCAAGAGGTTTAACTATGCCCGGGGCCGGAAATAAAAGACAAAGAGTAGATGACAAAGTAGAACTTCGTGAAGAGGTTAAAAAATGTTGGTGCAGTACACATGCAGAGCAGAGACAATGAAAGTACTAAATTTTGAAAATCACAAAAAAAATGATAGTAAAGATTGCATTAGTGTTGCCATCAGGGAAAAGTAGTGTTTCTTCAAAAGGAAGAGGCGTATCTGCAAGAATGAAAAGATTTGCTGTTTGGTGAAAGTGAAATCCACATACACGAGCAGCAGAGATGAAACGTGTAGCGCAGGCAGTTGGGTTGGCGAGCGAAGCGAGCAGGGGGTGATGCCGCCTAGTAATAATAATGATAAGAATGATACAGTTTTCATTTATTTAAAACTGTGCAATGATAGACTTCAGAAGCTTAGCTCATTTAACCAATTTGCTTGTGTTTATTGATTATAATAATAATAGTAATAATGATAATAATAATGATAATAATGTGTTTGTGTTTATATGCTTTAATAATAATAATAATAATAATTACATTTATGTAGTGCTTTTCTAACTTAATCAAAGTGAGGAGCCCCTTCAGCCACCACGAATGTCTAGCATCCACCTGGATTATGTGACCACAGCCAATCATATGCCGGTATATTTACCAAGTGGTGAAGGGGTGAGGGAAATATTTAGCGAGTAAGTGATAGGGGATGATTAGGGGTTCAGAATGGACAAGGCCATGGTGGGTAATTTATCCAGGACATCGGGATAAACCCTAAGATGGCCAGGTATCTTTTATGACCACAGAGATTCAGAACCTTGGTTTCAGGTCTTATTTGCAGGATGGCACCATTTGTATAACATAGTGTCTTCGTCATTGCACTGGGGGAGTGGGATCCACACACAGACCACAGGGTAAGCGCTCCTTGCTGGCCTCACTGAAACACCTCTTCCAACAGAAATCCAAACCTTTTCCCAGTGTTCAATTCAAGTATTTGTCAAACTGTTCTGACTGCAGAGGATGATGTCAGGATAAATTATAATTAAAACCAGAAGATGAAACAAAGTCAGAAATCTAGCCTTTTTTCAATAAAATCTGGGACATGAAACCAAAATTGTTCTAGAGAAAATACAGATAGATGGTCAGAAGCCAGAGGAGCTTAATGTTACCAAACCAAAACAAAGGATGTAAAGGGATCATAACCAAAAATTAAGAAGAACATTACCAACTATCACCAAGTATTTCAGTGTGTATCCACAAACTTGGACAACCAGGAACTGCAGGACGCTGACCTTTATACCTTTGACCTTGTGACATTATGTGCTGCCCAGTTCTGGCTCACCCTACATAGTCATCTCGTATCTCGTAAATAAAATGGTCCTGCAGAAAAAAATATTTTTTAATGTTAATAATGGCATGTCTAAATAAAAACTGAATTTAACCCTTGCACTCCCTGGCCTTCCAAGTCTCTAAAACGTTTAAAAATGCAACTTAGATAATGACAAGTTTATTACTTCATTGGTACTACATGTCCAGAGTAAAGTGAAACTTTGACTTTAATGTGCTAATCAACATACAACACGTCACCGTGATAAGTGAGAAGAACTGCCTTACCTCAGAACTTCTGTCTTCTTCACCTACAATAGCTCAGAAAATGTTTCATATAAGAGATGAACAGATTAAGGAAATGTGTCCAGTTTTTGTTATTGGCCAGTCCATTAGTTTTGGGAAACAGAAAACTGGACTGTTAAGAGAATATTTAAGAAATGTGTCCTAACATCAATTTCTATGTATATATATTTCTATTTTATTTTCTAAAACCAGAACATTACAGTAAATTCAAACATATAATAATAATATACAAGATACAACCATTTATTTTGAATTAGACATAATAAAAACAGAACAAAAATGGAAATACAAAAAAAAAAGCAAAAGCAAGATTCAACCCCCACCCGTAGAAACAGCAAATTTATAAAGACAAACTAAAGGTGGACCAGCAGCATCTCCTTCAGTGGCTTGAATGCTGACAATAAAGGTTTCTTTCCCATATTTGCTGATTTCATAATGACATCAATTTGTTGGAAAATCCAGCTTTTAGGCTTTGTCTCTGTCAAGCAAATGAAGACTAGCACACAACTGCTGAAACTCGATTAAACAGACACACGTCTGTCTTTCTGTCTTATTTACTTCAGTAGTCCTGACAAAGAGTGAAAGGAGAGAGGGTAACCATTTTAAACTTCTGCTAATCCAAATTTTAAATAAAAAATATTTATGTAAGCAGGGATTTGTGTACAATAGTAGGGACAGATGTGTTACCTAATAAAAGTTTGTAAAACAATATCAATAATAAAATAAGAACAAGTATTGAAAATTCTGTTCATTCTGTCAGGTTTACATCTGTGAGTAAGCGAAACACAGAGTTTTTTCTTGTATTATTGTTTTATTTATTAATTATTGCATTATGTATCTGTATTATTTGTCTTCGTTTTAAAGATAACTAGGGGTCTTCGTCCCCTGCTTGCTTCGTTCGCCATCCCCCCTGGCCTGCGCGTCTCTGCCACTCATGTATTTAGATTTCACTTTCACCAAGCAACAAATGTTTTAATTCTTGTGGATACGCCTCTTCATTGGGAAGAAACACTTCTTTTCCCTGATGGCAACACGATTTAGACAATCTACAAGTCTCCGACCTAAAGTTTAAATCCAAACAATAAATTTGATCTCTTTTCACTGTTCCATTATTTCACTGAGGAATAATTTCTGTTTGTTTGCTCTAATGCGATCTTTACCATAATTTTCGAATTTTCGTACTTCCATTATCTCTAACTTGCTCTGCATGTGTATCGTGCCAACGTTTTTGAATTCTTTGCAACGTTCTACTTTGTCATCTACTTTTTGTCTTTTATTTCCGGCCCTGAGCGGTGGTTAAATCTCTTGGTACAAAGCCTCATGTTGTGGGACATGAAAGTATCTCTCTGAAAAAGTCATGTGTCGCCCCGGGCTAAAAAGTCTTGTCCCGTCCCTTAATAAAACTATTGTAATAATCATAACCTGCATGTATTTTTTTCATATAAACATCTGCAAGCCTACGTTTGACCACCTCGTATATATTTTTGCTGCCTTTTGAATTTGTTTTTCATAATAATACCAGGGACTGTACAATGCCTTTGGGAGCATAATGTTACAATAGTATTGTTGTAAAGTGATGCTGTTAAATGTCGTATAAAACAGCTATATCAATATGACTTTTGCACAATAATTTTGGCGCTCATACAACATCTGCAAGATCAGACTGCTGACAAAGCAGAAATCCTGGTCCAAGCATTGGTCTTTCCACTTCTGGACTACTACAACTCCCTCCATCCATCCATCCATTATCCAACACACTATATCCCAACACAGGGTCACGGGGGTCTGCTGGAGCCAATCCAAGCCAACACAGAGCACAAGGCAGCAACAAATCCCGAGCAGAGCGCCAGCCAACTGCAGGGCACACACACACACACACCCACTCACACACCAAGCACACACTAGGGACAATTTAGGATCACCAAAGCACTTAACCTGCATGTCTTTGGACTGTGGGAGGAAACCGGAGCACCCAGAGGAAACTCACACAGACATGGGGAGGTCATGCAAACTCCATGCAGGGAAGACCCGGGAAGCACAGCCAGGTCTCCTTACTGCGAGGCAGCAACGCTACCACTGCGCCACCATGCCACCCTTACTGCAACTCTCTATCTGCATTTGCCACCAAACCACTGCAAATGAATTAAAATGGTGTTCAGCCAGCCAGCGCAGACATGTCACTCCTCTTATTAGATTACTACATTGGCTCCCTGTAGCAGCACGTCTTAAATTTAACTTCTTGATGATTGTCTACAATGTGCTCAATGTGCTCAATGGATCAGCATGGCAATGGAGACACTGGTGAGGTCCTGTGGTCCTTCTCATCCACTCTGGTCTCCTCCTAAATGATGTTTAGTGATGCCACCTCTGTGTGGCATGGAATCTCAATCCAGACTCTTTCCATGTGTATCTCCTAGCTGGTGGAATGAAGTGTTTACCTCAGTTTGAATTTCTGATTCCCTCAGTAAGTTTAACAGGTGGTTGAAGACTGTTGTTTTGTGAAGTTCTATCTAATTGACATTACGTTTTTGTATCTTAGGAATTGTGTTTTGTTCTGAGCTTTTTACTTGTAGTGGCCAATGTACCCTTGTCCTGTAAAACTTGTTCCCAAATAGTCCCCCACATTGAAGTTTACTCGATTAGGATGACTTCTTTTCTAAGTCGCTGGATAAAAGCATCTGTTAAGCAAATACATGTAAATGTAGATGCGTCTGTGATAAGCAGCATTTCGTTCTTAGACAGAAACTTTAGGTGAATTAGTACAAAAGATGATTTTTTTTATCGTTTATTTTGTTCTGTTTGATCTTGAAATGGAGGTCACCTGGGTATTTCTGTCATATGCACTCAATTCATGCACGTAAGCTATGAACGATGTCTGTGTATTTTGAAAATAAAAAATGCAATGTTGGCAAATTTAATTTTGTTAACAGCACCCTCTCCAAAACATCTGCACTACCCACCTCTTATTTGCTCATTTTCATCACCTTACTTCAGCAGCACTAAAATGTCCTTGTCTTGTGTTTCAGCTTCGGTGTGGCAGCTTAAGTGCCAGCAATGGAGTTTGCCTGCAGCCATGTAGTGTGCAACTGGCAGCCATCCCCACAAGACCGCCTTCTAGGTAAGAACTGACACCAACTGAGAGCCAAATATTTGGTTGTCCCACCTGAATTACTTTGAAAGGACACTGGAGTGTGAAGAAGATCCCATCTAGGTTTGAAGGTCAGGATTATTTGCAATGATTCAAGCAAACAGAACCAGTTAAAGCAAACTCAGGACTCACGCAGGTCTAGTATTTAAAATTATAAAGGGAACAGCACCATTATAGAGAGTGAGGGGATAAAGGTAAAGGTGAAAAGGAAATTGAACTGAATATATACATTACAGTTTAATGCTAGAAAAACCCTGGCAAAAGTTAAACTGTGCAGTTATATAAAAGAAATATTCTTATTACAACATGTACAGAATTGCACAGGTAGAATTTTAACACACGCTAAACCTTGGGTGGAATCCCATAAATGCCAGAAGTGCCTCTACTCCATTGGGCCCTTGAGCAAGGCCCTTAACCTGCAATTGCTTCGTCTTGGGTATGACGTTAATCTGCGTCCAGCCCTGCAAGCAAGTCCTCCAACTTGCAGGGAAAACTTGGGTGGTTGGTGGCAGAATTGGCACTCCAGCCACCATAAAAAACCTCACACTGTTACACTCCATTCGAACTAAGTGTGGTGCTGAGGTGTCACCCACTGCACTCGGGTTCCAATCCAGGTGGTTCGTCATGTGGTGGGTGCAGCAACGCGTTATCAGCGTATGCTCCCAACCTCTCTCTCTAAACCTTGGGAACATATAACCACCTAACTGATTTCCTTGCACTGGCTGCCTGTTAAATATTGGATCTCTTACAAGATTCTTCTATTAACAGTTAAGGCTCTTCATGGCAGTGGTCTTTTCTGTATTTCAAATATGTTAAAATGCTATACACCCTGTCTCAGTGTAAAGTCATCTGATGATGAATTTCTTGTTGTCCCACACACTAAATGCAAATCACTGGGTGATCAAGGTTTTAGTTTTACAGCACCCAGGTTATGGAACTCTCTGCTTTTATATCTCAGGGAGTCTTACGGTGCCATACTACGTGTCTCATAAGGACAGTGGACAGAGGCATAAGCTGGAGAGAAAGAGAGGGCGAGTTGTGAAATGTTTCCCAATGTTGTGTCGAGTGATACAAAAAGCAAGCTCACCTAGACAGCTTAAACTGTAAGAGATGAAAGAGATTTTTTTAGGGATGAGTAGGATGAATAGATTAGTCAAAGGTGTTAACAGAGGTTGGCTCATAAGACATTAGATCATCCACCAAAATACAAGGAACCGCAATAAGCACTGCAATACCAGAATCAGAAAACAATGTATTTATTTGCTTGAGCACAAAGCTCTTGCAAAGTCATACCTTTTTATTTTTTAAACTCTGGACACTTTTACATGCTTGACGCAGTCATTTATAGCATGACTGTTAAGATGTCACACATCATATATTCTTGACTGCAGGTTTATGCTCTCACTAGTCCCTCCCTGTGCCTAACGTTTAGTTTGATTCTCTCCTGTTCTTATCCCATGATTATTGCACAGGAGTCACACTATAGAGGTGGCAGGGCACATAAACTGGGGTTGCTGGGATGGTGCTTTGCTGGTTTTTCTGACCTCTCCTAAAGCTCAAATAGACCTCACCTTGTTCAGCAGTTTGTTTTCTTCACTTAGGTTTTTGTGTTTTTGACCTTCTGCTTTGTGTTTTTTGGTTTAAGTTTACCTATTGTTTTGGTTCTTATTTTGACTTATTTGACTTTAATGACTGCTCACCTGTTTTATTTTTTGTTTACTTCTGTTTTTTTTTGTATTTGCCCTTTTCTGGTTTTGTCCTCATATATTACTTTGTACAAGAGACTACTGTATCTCTTCTGCGCAAAATCATCTGCCTGTTTCTTTTAGAATTGTGCTTTGTGGATTACGGTCTTGTGTAATTAAACTTGAATAGTTATATAGTCTGTTTTTTTGTGGGTTCATATACATTTGTTATTTATTATTGATGAGTGTGTTCAGCTGTGCTTTATGGAGTAGAGTGTTTTGCACAGTTTCATCATCTTTTGAGCAAACCAGCATGTATTTGATATTTTTATCTCTTAATCTCCATTTGCTTAAATGATTCATCTTCTTCAGTGCTTCTTCTCAGCTCGAACCTCAGAATTAGGCAAGTAACTCTGGATTTCTCTAGTATTGTTATATGTTTTTGTAACATAGAACTTAAATCTGCACCGAAAAGGCTTCACAAATGCATTGTACAGCTCAAAGTTAACCTCCTCCGCCATGTGCACAACAACTCATGCGGTGTAACTCGACATTTTATCAGCCTTCTCTGTCTGAATATGAACTTTGACGAGTCGTGAGGTGTACTTTCAAACATCAGACCCTGTAATTATCTAATATACTATACATAATATGTTTACTTCTCATGAGTAAAACATTTCTTTACATTAACTTTCACCTGCACCATATCTGCCAAAGTGCTGCCTTGAGCCAGAGGTGCCTTTGATTTTAGAGTTGAAAGGGAACTGAGCGAAGGATAATGCAGCATGAAGAGTCCAGGGTTTAGAGATGGTTGAACTGTGGGATGAATTTTTATTAGAGGTGAGTGAGCCATCCTACACAACTACATCCATTGAGCTTGTCACTTCAAAATTATTAAGGTAGTGGTTCTCACACTTTTGCTATCAGGCCTCCCTTTGCTAGCATTTGAGCTTTCATTCCCCGATAAACCTGCACACATTTTTTGAATCAGTCATATATACAAAGGACATTAGAAACAAAATAGGTTAAATTTAGATTCATAAAATTGAAACAACATGAACAACAACTTAATGTTTCTTTTGTCTTTTCATTCACTGTTTTGTTTTTGGAAGGTATAAATGCAGGAGAACCTTTGTACGCTTCAATTTATCAAATCACATTTTTGAGACTTTTGTCACTAAATCGATCCATTAGCCTCTGTTAAGCGAATTTCGCTGTAGTGTTATTTGCAGCAAATTTGCTGCATTGGCATTCATCCTTGTTTGTCGAATTATTTTTTCAGCATCCCATAATGCTTTACGAGGCCAGTGTGACATTCCCTGGAGCTGTAACAGTCAACATTGGATAGGACCGCCCCCGGGCATATGATGCTGATCATGTGCATTACAGACTGGTTACGAAGCTTGCGTATCTCTCACTACATTCTGTCTTCTTTGATCTCACGGAGGCAGTGGTTGGCACTATAAAGAGCACACGATCGCACTCACTGCACTGACACACTGCAGATCAGTAAACTGGGAGAATCTCAGGGTTAGCAGAGAAAACTCATGCAGATATAAACAGAACATGCAGACTTGATGGAAACCAAAGGTGCTAAGGCAGCTGGTGAACTACTATAGCATCAGTATTCATAGCAGTTTTTTACATTTTCTATAAAAACAATTGCTATAAAATGTAAAGCCATAAAAGCACATTAATATTGTTTATAGCATGTGAACTCAATGTAAGGAGCTTAATTGATAAGTAAATAATGCAGGTTCTCAAATTTTATTTTTATAAAACAAATACAGCATAAATATCTCTACTTGCCGCCAAATGTGCAGGTCAATCTTCAAGTTCTACGTTAATATAAAAGAAGGAGGCATGCGCCCTGTGCATGCATAATTAGCCATGTGGAAAGTGAAAACAAACCTTGAAAGAGCCTGACACCACCACCGCCTCCCAAACACAGGGGACTATATGAAATAATAACAATAATAATGAAAGATTGATTACTGTTTACAAGACATCTTTATCTTTTTTGATAGAAGAAAAAGTGTAATGCATCAGCATAGACAGTTTGGAGAGCCAGCGGCTTCAATTATGACAGGCCACTTTGAATTTTCTGCCTTTAACTCTTTCAGTGCTGATTTTTTTTTTTTTTCCTTTTCTCCCACAGCTGAATATTTTTCCAGAAAACTCAGTTTTCTGAAAAGCACACAAAGCAATAGTTTCTCACATAAATGAACATAAAACTTCTGCTGCTGCATGCATTTCCCAGTGTGTGACTGTTGCATCGGCAGTGCTGGGGGGACAGGTGCAGCGAGTGCTGAGCTGCTGCTGGGTTGTTTTCTGAAAAGCACACAAAACAATAGTTTCTGATATAAATTAATATAAAATGACCTACATATGTTTTTTTGAGTGTGGACTACGATTTCAGGATTATCGCTGTGTTTAGAAGAGATACATTTACGCGTCTCTGACTGTGGTCTTTCTACTTTGATCTCATGGTGGTGCAGTGGTTGCCACTGCTGCCGCATAGCTCAGGTTGCCTTTTTGGCCACAATAATCAGTCCAGAGACAGCATCAAGTTTGGCATGGAAAGTGAGGCATCAAATGGAAGGAGAAATATCAGTACAGGTCATTACAGCTCAAGGAATACAATCTTGGCGCTTTAAAGTTAGATTGCATGTGCCATAAATTGTGGCTGAGAGCTTTGTTGGGGCTGCGCTGAAAATGAAAAGGAAGGTATCATTGTTATTGCTGACTGCTAGTCCATAAAGTGGTGTCTAAGAAATCTTACTGGTTCACTTAACACTTCTGATATTATACCCAAAAGTGGTAATATGTCTGGTTAAACAATCTTGCCTTTCAGAGACCCCTGTTCACAAGCTGCTGTAAACTCCCAGGAAACCCCCTCCCTCCCCAAGGGCTGCTTGCTTCCTAGGTGGAATACACTACCGCTACCGAGACACTTTCCACTCAGATTGTATATCTATACTAATAAAAGGCTGAAATTTGGCAGGCTTATTCCTTACAGCTCACTTACAAAAGTTAAGCAGGTTTCATTTCAAAATTCTACACGTAACGGTCATAACGGTCGATAACGGTCGACAACGTCCACCATGTTGAACTTTCTTATTTATGGCACCATCTTCACGAAATTTGGTAGGCGGCTTCCCTGCACTAACCAAAACCGATGTACGTACTTATTTTGATGGTATGACGCCACTGTCGGCCGCCATATTGAACTTTCCAACGTCACTAATTTTCCAACTTGCCGTGTAGGTAGAAGGCTGACCCCATCTTCACGAAATTTGGTAGGTGGCTTCCCTACGCTAACCGAAACCGATGTACATACTTGTTTCGGTGGTATGACGCCACTGTTGGCCGCCATATTGAATTTTCCAAACATCACTAATTCTCCAACTTCCCGTGTAGGTAGAAGGCTGAAATTTGGCAGGCTCATTCCTTACAGCTTACTTACAAAAGTTAAGCAGGTTTCATTTCGAAATTCTACGCGTAACGGTCATAACGGTCAACAATGTCCGCCATGTTGAACTTTTTTATTCATGGCCCCATCTTCACGAAATTTGGTAGGCGGCTGCCCTGCGCTAACCGAAACCAATGTACATACTTATTTCGGTGGTATGACGCCACTGTCAGCCGCCATATTGAACTTTCCAACGTCACTAATTCTCCAACTTCCCGTGTAGGTAAAAGGCTGAAATTTGGCAGGCTCATTCCTTACAGCTTACTTACAAAAGTTAAGCAGGTTTCATTTTGAAATTCTATGCGTAACGGTCATAACGGTTGACAATGTTCGCCATGTTCAACTTTCTTATTTATGGCCCCATCTTCACGAAATTTGGTAGGTGGCTTCCCTGCGGTAACCAAAACCGATGTACGTACTTATTTCAGTGGTATGATGCCACTGTCGGCCGCCATATTGAAGTTTCCAATGTCACTAATTCTCCAACTTCCCGTGTAGGTAGAAGGCTGAAATTTGGCAGGCTTATTCCTTACAGCTTACTTACAAAAGTTAAGCAGGTTTCATTTCAAAATTCTACGCGTAACAGTCATAACGGTCAACAATGTCCGCCATGTTGAACTTTCTTATTCATAGGTAGAAGGCTGAAATTTGGTACTTATTTCGGTGATATGATGCCACTGTCGGCTGCCATATTGAACTTTTCAATGGTCTTTGTTACTTATTGGCCCATCTTCAAGAAATTTGGTACGCGGGTTCCCAACGCTAACTAAATCCTATTTACGTACATATATACGTCCATAGCCTGCAGCTCGGTCACCGTGTGAGGCGGCGTTGGGTCCCCCATCCCAACGCCTCCCACGTTGTTGGCTGCCTGCCTATATAAGGCCGTCTGTCACTCCAGTCTCTACATTCCCTTCCTTGCTTCGCCACGGTATTCACGTCTCCCTGCTGATAACTACAGCCTTTTTATTTAATCCACGGCTTCTCCGCTGTTTTATTGTTCATTTATTACGATTATAGTTATTGTATAGGTATTTTAGACTTACTTTACATTGTTCAGGTACCCATTTCCTTTATCATTCCAATTGTACCCCCATTAACATGTCTATTGAGGTGATCACCATCGATCAAAGAACTGTCACTTACCAAGTGGTTTCCATGCCCGGAGATGGCACCTGCCTTTTCCATTCTCTTTGTTACATATTGCACGGCCATATCAGGCTCACTCTTGATATCCGGAGGAACATTGTGTCTTATGTATTGAATGACTGGGGCAGGTTCAAGGTGTGGACTGATGACGGTACAGGAGATAATTATACTACACAGGAGCACTAGAAGAGTGAAATGCTTAAGTGTACCGAAACTGGCCAAATATTTTACACCTTTGGACAACCGCCAATGCCTCTTAAACATCTTAGATTCACAGGTGATGATTTCAGTAGTGGACACTTTGATGTTTATAAATGTTTAAACTCTCAAAAGCTGGATGTGAAGTTATCAATGAAACTGGTTGTATGCTTACAACGCTGGACAGATGCCGAATATCTCTTCAACACAAGTCCTACAAATACTGTCGTAATTGAAACAAACCATGAAACTCAAACCGATTATGACAGCAGCAATCCAAGCTGTGAGATTTGAGACAAGATTACTGTTCACATGGCCAACTGTAAGTTGCATGCTCAAGAGTAAGCTCAGCGCACAGCTTGGTCATGTTACAACCGGAGGGCCGAACTGACATCATGGTATACAAAGAGATCCTTAACAAATAATTATTGTCATATTTTCCCTCAGTTTAAAAAGGTAAAATTTTCTTCTTAATAAAAATTTTAATGCAGTACTTCGCCGCTGCGAAGCGCGGGTATTTTGCTAGTATATACTATAATCTCTTCCAGTCCCTGAACATTTACTATAATAAAAATTGGGAGTGGCCTCCCCTCGACTTTCTCGTATACTCAGAGATGGGGATGGATATTTGAGGAGTAAACCACAAGACAATTTTTATATTTTTATATTATATACATTAAAGAACCAACAACAGCAAATCAAATCAAATTAATAATATATTGAAGAATTATTATTATAGTAAAGTTGAATAAATCGAACTCTGCAGCTGCATGAATAAAAGGTAAAGTACCACTTCCGGTTAGCGGAAATAGGTCAAAAGTGATAGAAATCGACATTTTGCGACCTAATGCTTGTATGCAAAATTTGGTTGACCTAAGTGAAAGCATACTCATATTATCATGTTTACATACACACACGCACACACACACACTGACATAATTCAAAAAATGGTATTTTTGGACTCACGGAGGTCTAAAATGTTGAGATTCATCAAAATCTTGAAATCGAATTTTTGGACAATTACTGTACTTTCCCTATACTTCGTATACAAGAAAGTAAAAAACAATCCACTACACAAAAATTTTCAAAACCACTGGTGTAGATAATGGATAGGCCACTTAGCTTTCAGTCAGGATTGACAAAAAGGTTCATATTGAAAACATACAGAAGTATTTTCTGTCTTTCCTTACCCATAATACAAATATATCCTGGTAACAATGGATATTTTGGCTAATGTTAGATAAAGAGCATCTGAGTGAAGAAGACATATTTTTTAATCCCATTTCATTTATGTAATAAACTTCTCCAATACCAACTAATACTGTATGAAAAAGTAATTGCTCCTTAGGTCAATAAACCCAAATAAAGGGAAAACTGGAGTCAACTAAATGATAAGAACAAAGTTTGATCAAAGGCAGCTCTGCTCAGTATAAACCTCCATTATTTTGACAGTTACCATCACAGTCAATCTGACAGCAGAATATTAAATAAGAACATAATGCCACAATCAAGGGGAATTCCTTAAGTGATTAGAAAAAAAAGTTACTAATATCTTTCAGTCTGGTATGGGCTACAAAGACATTTCTAAGGCTTTGGAACTCTACCAAACCACAATAACAGCCATGACTTTCAAATGGAAAACACTTGGAACAACAGTAAACATTCCCAGAAGTATCCAGACTGCCAAACTTTTTTTCCCAAAAATTCAGTGAGAAATTGTCCCTGAAGTCACAAAGGATAATAAGCAAACACCTAAAGAGCTGCAAGTTTCTCTTGCCACAGTAAATGTCACAGTTAATGAATCTACAATTAGATAAAAACAAATGGCTTCACTGGAGAGTAGTTATGAGGAAAACCACTGCTAACCAAGAAGACAGTTGTGTGAATTTTCGTTTCATATTTGTCAGGAAACACCTGAATCATCCCAAAGTCTTTTGATGCAATGTTATTTGGACAAATGAGACAATATTGAAACTGTATAGATGATGCGGATCTCATTAGGTGTAACTTAAAGAAATACAACATTGTACAGTAAGGGCATCATACCAACAGTCAAATATGGTGGTGGTAGTATATTGATGGGAAAATGCAATGCTGCCAAATTTAAATGACCCATTAATTCAACACCATGTCAGAAAATTCTTCAGGAGAATCATAGGTGGGTCATGCAGGAAGACAATGATCCAAAACACAAAAGGAAGTCCACATCAGAACGGCTGAAAGGAAGTACAATTAAAGCTTTGTACTTGTCTACTCAAAGTGCAGACCTCAACCCAATAAATAAAATAAATGCAATGGCAGAACCTGAAATGAGCAATTTATTCTCAAATCCCAGCCAATGCTTTGATATTACATCTGTTCTGAAAAGAACAGTGGGCTAAAATTCCACCACAGTGCTGTGTAAAGCTGGGATTGAATTATTGAAAGTTCTTGGTTGGAACTAAAGGTGGGGTAACCAGTTATTAAGAGGAAGGGGATAATCACTATTCCACCCAATACCATTTTGCATTGAATAACGTTTTTCATTCATTAAATGACATAAGATGAGAAAGTATTATTTATTTTCTCACTTAGTTGTCTATAATCTGCTACTAGACTTTTCCTGAAAATTTGAAAATGTTGCAATAGATGAAATTAGGAATGTTCAAATGCTTTTTCACTGCAAAGCACAATATTGATCTCTCTGTCCGTCTGTGTCTCTCACGCCAGATATTGTGACTGTTCTATCAATGGGTTTGAGAAGTGAGGCCAAAATCAAGATATCATTAAAACAAAAGAAAGAGGTTTGTTTCAGTCTGACTAAACCGTGACAGTCTACAAGGTTAATGGCAATTTAAAGCATTCTTTTAACAGAATGCCTTACTTCCTTGAACTCAATTCCACTTTATGCAAATTCAGCTTCTTTCAAAGGGTTGAGTTCTTTCTTTGGCTGCACTCAGATGCGAACTTATGTCCTTTCTTTTGTAGCTCTGTTTAAAATTCCACCTTGGATATGTTGTGATCAAATGCATACAAAATAGCAAAAGAGTGATAGGCCTCAAAAGGCCTACATACAGGTTAAGACCTTCACTAATCGTCCTAAAGATTGGCCCTACCCTGAGTAGCCTGACCCCAAATCCCCAGGCAGGTCTTGACCTGTACATGGTATAATTGGGGAATAGGCTTTAAAAGTTCAAAATAATGTTCCAACATATACAAAAATACCTCTCAAGGGAAAGGAACTGGCAAACCTTGTATATAAGTAAAGGATGTATTTATATTAAACATATGAAAAACAAAAATAGCAGAAATGAGGGAAAAAGGGTTTGCCTAAAATGGAAACCTACAGCAAACAAGTATTAAACCATAATACAATAATCAAAATCCAAGGACAGATGCAAAGAAAATTTGGAAACCAGAAAGTTCATTATTCACAACTGTAGCAATGTGCTAAGGAAGGACCAACTCCCTGACCTAAATATAAAGACTGAGGGCATCATTCAATTGTGATGTAAGGGTGGCCCTGCCTCTAAGTGTTCCATTTACAAAACGCATATAATGTAAGAAAATAGAATACATACACAATATATAAATACCAAATAATAAATAAACACAACAGTAATAAAAGAATGACATATTAACAAAAACATGTGGGGAATGATAAGTAAAAATATATCAGCATTAAATAAACAAGAAATAAACTTAAGTCATGGCAATATTTCTGGCTGATCCATAACTAGGTAAGCTGGTCAAAAGTGGTAATCCTGGATTGATCTCCTGCAGACCTCAAGGAGTGTGTCCTCTCGCAGGATCTCATTTTGACCTTCCTGGGTTTAATTGTATTGCACTGATGTCTGGACCATCGCTGAGAAAAAGAAATGCGATATGCAGAATTCTTTAGAAAGTATTAATTTCCACAATTGGTATTGATAGCAAGAACTGGTTTATGGAGTAGTAAAGGATATTGGTAAAAAAAGAATAAGCTCATAGGCAGTAAGTAAATTAACCTCTAAACAACAACAACAACATTTATTTATATAGCACATATTCATAAAAACAGTAGCTCAAAGTGCTTTACATAATAAAGAATAGAAAAATAAAAAACACAATATGAAAACAAAATAAATCAGCATTAATTAACATCGAATAAGAGTAAGGTCCAATGGCCAGGGGGGACAGAAAAAACAAAATAAAAACTCCAGACAGCTGGAGAAAAAAAAAAAAAATCTGTAGGGATTCCAGACCATGAGACCGCCCAGTCCCCTCTGGGCATTCTACCTAACATAAATGAAACAGTCCTCTTTGGATTTAGGGTTCTCACGGAAAGGCTTGATGATGATGGTCACGTAGAATTCTGCCTTTTAGTCCATCTAAAATTAGTATTGATTAAATTAATTACAATCTAAACAAAATTTATACCAGACAACATGCAGAACACAAGGAAGTGAACAATCATGGAATAAATAGCAAGAAGCAAATGCACTTCAGTGGCCACAGCAGATGTCAGAAATACTTTAGCGACACTTTTGGTGATTTGTGTCCGATTCATTGTTCTTTTCTTGTAAAATAGAATCTGAAACCTTCCCTTGTTTATTTCTGCTTTTTTCATATGCTTCAACTGATCAGCATTCTCTCTTGTGGCTCATTATTGTGGGAAAATGAATGCTGACTTTTTCCCCCAATTGATGTGTACAGTGGAACCTCGGGTCACGACCGTAATTTGTTCCAAAACTCTGGTCGCAACCCGATTTGGTCGTGACCCAAAGTAATTTCCCCCATAGGATTGTATGTAAATACAATGAATCCATTCCGGACCGTACAAGCTGTATGTAAATATATATTTTTTAAAGATTTTTAAGCACAAAAATAGTTAATTATACCATAGAATGCACAGTGTAATAGTAAACTAAATGTATAAACATTGAATAATACTGAGAAAACCTTGAACAGAGAAAACTAACATTGCAAGAGTTCACGCCTTACGAACCGCTCTCTGTAAACACTTTTTTTAATTTAAAGTTTTAAGCACAGGGAAAAAAATGAACATTTGAAAAATCCGTAATTTATACAAAAACTAACCATAAACAACCAAGAAAACTAACCTTGCATGAGTTGAGTTCTGGCATGAAGGAAGTGAGGAGGAACTGGGTGGAGAGGAGATTACAGTTTTGAGGTAAAGTCTGTGATGATGCGGGGTCACAGCATGCTCCCATCTCGCTTCTGGGAGACCTTAAACCCGTCACCATCGGTAATGTTACCGATGAACACGACAGTGAGGCGCTATAATGGAGCAATCGGATGGTGCAAAAAGTGCCAAGTGCTTTTATTAAAATCAACAAAACAACAATCAAAAACAAAGTCCAAATGAAATAAAGCGCAGTGCTTTCAGAATCCTTCAATAAATAAATGATCCCATAAAAACATAAGTGAAGTGGAGATTAAAATCCAATAGAAAAAAGTCTTCATTAAATACAATAAGATTAAAACAATGCTCGAAGCAGTCTCTTTAAAAACAAGCCTAGTGCATTCTTTAACTGCCTTCTCGACCTTACTGCCTTCTTTAACTGCCTTCTCGCTTTCTCTCTCTCTCTCTCGCTCACTCACTCGCTGCACAGGGAATGCACAGGGAGAGAATGAACACGTGCGGAAATCATTGGTGCATACGAACCGGAAGGGAAACTGGCTTGTTCGTCATCCGAGTGTGTGGTCGTGAACAGATGCAAAAGTTTGGCAAACTTTTTGGTCGTAAATCGATTTGTACGTGTTCTGATTAATTTTGGTTATAGTATTTAATACAAAGAGTCTCAAGTCAAATATTTGTGAAACAATTTCCTTATCTGCCACACAGAAAATGAGCCCTGTCCTTTTTAAAACATAAAAGTTACACCTTTTATAAAAATCATTGTCTCAATAGTCCAATTAACAGTCACGTGTTGCCACCTCAGTGCAAATTTGCTATCTTTAAATAATTGTTATGATTGTTAGGTCTGTTTCAAGGATCTCTATTTCCTTTCATAGGTCTCTGTGTTGCTAAATTTGTTTCTGGTTCATTCCTGGGTTCAGCTATATTTTAAAGTAGTTAAAAATAAAGTGCCTCTTACCACAACAGATCATCCCTAGGTCACTGAATGGGACTGTGTTTATTTTCCATTCTTTACTTCAACCCATTTTACCACCAATACAGGACTTCAAAAAGCGTTCTCCGTGCCCATGAGGAAATGCAGCTAAATAAGGAATGAACAATTATAGCACTCTGCAAAAATAGTAATCCATATTGGACAGGGACATTGAGTTTAAGCTTTTACTTAAAAATGGTATTCATGCAGTTATGGATGACATTTCCCAGATGGTCCAGTTCCATTGTTACAGATTATATATATTTTTAATTGAAAAATGAAGACAGATTTCTTGCAGGCTCATTGAAAAGTGTCCAGCAGTTAAGCAGATAGCAGGCCTCATGTAAATGCCCATGGCTTCTCGAAAAGTATCAGCAAGGCAGCAAATGAAACAAATACTCCATTCTTTCAACAAAGCACCAACTGAACTAAACCAAAAACTGAATTGACAATCTTATTAAAATAAAGGTCTAACAAAAGACAGTCACTCTCTCTCCCCTCCTCGTCCAAATTAAGCACACAAACCTGGCTTACTATCCATTAGCAAAGCAGCCAATACTTTTACAGTTTTTCAAAACACTCGAAAGTTATCACACAAGCTCAAGGTCAGTTCCTAAGCAAATCAAAAGCTGCACTAACCTGGAAACACACTGGCTATACAAAACATTCTAACATCCTACTTTGCCTTTCAGCTTTCCCAGAATACACTTCACTACTGTCCAACTTGACAAGTTTTTCTTGTCACAGACGTTTACTTGAAATCTGTCAGTTGAAAAGTTTAAAGCTGTACAATTCTTTACTTTTAAACTGACTCGGGACTCGGCTTATCACACCATACAGTTGTTAAGATGTTAGTATTCAGGTAGTACTACACATATGACTTCAGTTCTGTGACAGTATAAAGTTTCAGTGTGTGCACTTTCTGGTTATCCGAGATTATAGATACCTCTTTGTGAAAGTGTTTCTGTGTGTTAGCTTTCTGGTAAAAGATTAGTGTGCTTTCTCTTTTTGCCAATGATTTTGTTTTGTTTTTTGCTTTGCACCTTCCTCCTCGATGGTTTAGGGTCCCCTGATACTGAAAACATCAATATCTTGATGATGGGTGTGTCTGTCTGTATATGTGTGTCTGTGTGTCACAGTTTCTTGAGGACGGTCATAAGCTAAAATGGCTGGAAGGAAAAATACCAAACTCGAAAGTTAAGCCTGTTATGAGATGACAATGTGCTCATTAGTTTTTGAACCAAATCGTTCAAGAGAAAGAGGCCATCTAAAGGAACTCTCAAATACTGTAATTCTGCAATTAATTATGAATTAATTTTGTCAATTGCTATCGTAATGACCTATTTCATATCTGAAAGATCAGCATCAGAGTCTTAACCATATACTGAAATGTTATAGAATAGTTTGGATAACTTAGCTCCTAGGGTGCAAAACCCACTGATGAACATGTCCAAATTTTTTTTGGCTTGTATATTAGGTGTAGCTGTGTTTGTTGAGGGTTTCCAAAAAGTTCAATTGAAGTTTCCAAAAAAGGCATTCCAGCAGTTGCATGACTCATTCTACAAAAAAGAAAAAAAAAAATACACACTCCGGGTGTCTTTCTTTATAAAATTTTAGTGAAATTAAAAGCAAACAGTTAACAGAAAATAAGGAAAAAAGTTGATGATAAATGTAAAAAATGGAAAAGGTAAACGCCTTGCCTATGGTATTCTGCTTCCGGATTAACTATCTAGGGTACATTTCTTAAGTTTTTTATCTGTTATCACACACACTAGGACCTACGCATGTAACGTACATAATGGCCAGTAAACTGCATGCCCTTAATGCCAATCTGACTAACAGTTTGTGTTTCTTTCTTGCTGTCAGTTTAAGAGCTATACTGTTGTCACACAGAGCTAACGTTAGGAACATTCCATTACATTTAACTTATAAGGAATGGAACAGAATCTTCCATTACCTATGTAAATGCTATGGCATATTCAAGATCAAAATAACCAAAAAACTAATGTAAATTTACCAATACCATTTAGATTTAGCTCCTACATTCAGTACATCTTGCATTCTTGTTTTTTGATTTTGGCCCATTGTTACAACAATATTTCATCTACTGGTCCCAGTTCTAATTCAGACTGCTTTGTGGGCATAGTAATGTGATTTCTTCCATTATTCAAAAGACATGCATCTTATCTTTTATGGATGACTCTAAATTGACCTGGCATGAAGGAACGTGGGTACAGATGATTGTACTCTATAATGGATTGATATCATATTTAAGTTTACTAATGTTTAGTGAAAGAGGAAAAAAACAGAAGAAAAAATATTATAAAAGCCAGATAAAAGTTAGCATTTCAGCTGGGTCACAGCATCAGCAAAGCCCACTTTTTTTCTTTTTTTAATCCCAGTTTCCCAGCTACAAAAAAGAACTGGCAAAACAGATCAGGAGATGGATTGTAACAGTTGCATAATGATATTCAAAGGAGAGACCCAGAAAGAATTTATTACGACCTAATACATTTTTAAAATTGTCTCACAGTTACCTACTTTGCATCTCACACCACATGGGTAGGCTCTGGCTCTGTGTGACCTTTAATTTTTTACTGATTAAAAAAAATATATTAAAAAAGCAACATGTTTTTCATGTTATTTCACAGCAATAGATGTTTATCTACCTTTATGAATACAAACTTCTGAAAACAAGATTTAGAGCACATTTATAATGGGGGCACTTCCTTTAAGTACAAAAGCCAAAGATCAACCACAGTCAAACTAATTACATAATGAGTTAGAGAAAATGTGGAAGGACAAACAGTCAAAATGTGCACAAAGTGAACTGCAATCCAGCTGTTTTTTTTTTTTTTTTTTTTACCTCTCACTAACATGTACACCACACTCACTCCATAACTGAGCTCCAGCAGCCAGCATATCTGTGCTAAAAAGATGAGTAGGTATGAGTTAGCATGTTTGGATTTACATTCTGTGATGGATGGCTGTGGCCTCTGCCTGGCCAGAGGGCCGATACACCAGAAGGAGCAGGGGAGTAGATGTGCACAGGACACTGTCTCCCCGGAATCACTAGAGGGCAAGTCCCCTGGATTGGTGTGGCTCAATGGATTCCCACAGAGCTTCATGGGAGTTGGAGTTCAGCACAACCCTGATGGGTTCTGTCAGGAGTTGGGGACCACCGGGGGAGCTGCAGAGCCCTACATTGGGTTTCCACCCCACCTGGGAGTGATTCCTGATCTGGAAAAGGAATGAAAGCTTGCCACAGGAGAAGTGGAGGTGGAACGAGGAAGAGAGAGGAAGCAAAAAGGACTGTGTATTGTGTTTGGTGCTTGGAAACTGTGGTGCAGTGGGAAACGAGACAAAAGCGCTTCTCTATAGTAATAAAGCCATGTTGTGTAGCAAGACTTGTGTCTGCGTCCGTCTGTGTTGAGGTTTGGGCAACTGGAGCGCCCTCTGCTGGTCAAAATTCATAGACAGCATAAAGCCAGATAAGTTGCAATAGCAAAAACACTGGGATTATGACCACCCATGGGTTGTTTAAATGTTCCTCTCAGATCTTGTTTTTTGTTTAGATTTGGTCTAGTTAAGCAGCAGCATACTGACCAAGTCATACGACGAGTCCATCAAATGTTAAAATCTTTCTGGAGCCGTATGTAACCAAGGACAATGCCCTTATATACTAAAATAATTGCCCTGCCACTGAGTGAGCTGCTTTGTCCCATTACTCCGCTATTTCAGTTTTTCTCTGATGCTTTAGCAAATTTTCGGAAACAATCTTTAAGTTCTCACAACTACATACACATTTCTCAAAGGTTTTTATATGCTGCAGTACAACACTCTGGATCACCTGCAATACAAAATACTTTTTTGTCATCAAAATGTTATACTTGTGTCTGCGAATCGGTGAACAGCACCAAAATGAAAAGTCAAAGGATCAATATGTGGAGCCAGGCCAGGCAAAAAGTTTAGACATATTATCAATATTAAAGTGAATCATGGGAAAATTTTGGGCAAATAAAATATTATTGGTGATTGTGCATGTTACAGTAATACATAAACCATCAGATCTCTGTCACTAATTGAATGCTATTGTGAACAAAACCACAAACTAACAGTATCTGAGTTACAGACACATGATTCATAAGCCACAGAATATCAGTTTTCTGATTAAACCACCTTTTTTCAAGCATTTTTCAAGGTGTTTGAAAGTATATAAGGTACAATTTTAAACAAATATAGAAAAAATTGTTCAGTTCATTAAGCTCAATGCATTATCTTCATATTCAGCTTCAGTATGTCTCTGAAAGTGGCTTGCTTTTTATGAAACAGCCCAAGTGAATGTAGCCAGATTCCTTTATTTAAGTACTGATGCAATGCCACCATTGCACTCTAACCTTCTATCTCATCACAAGAACGTGGTTTTAGGTTTGCTGTCATTTTTAATACTAGGGGGCTTTGTCCCCTGCTCGCTGCATAAATACTTCCTGAAGTTATTATTACCAATACCTATTATCTTTTTCATTTCTTTTCTTTTTCCAGGTAGAAATGATTCTGCAGCTACATCCTGGGGACGATCCACATCTGGGAGTGTTCATGATTACGATAACCGTATTGCAGTGATTCCGAAGAGGAATGATAGACTGCAGGCTGGTAGGTGATCTCCAGACTTCAGTGTCTTTCCTTTAATGGCTACACCCTTATATACTTACAGTGTCTATTAAAAGGGTTTACCTCCTTTGACGTTTCACATTTTATTGAAATACAACATTGAATCACAGTGAATTTCATTTGGCTTTTTTGACACTGTTAGCTGAAAGAGACTCTTTAATGACAAAGTGAAAGCAGATCACTGCAAAGTAGTCAAATATAAAGTACTAGGTAATTAATCACACAAGTATTCACCCCCTTCAAGTCAGAATTTAGTAGATGTGCCTTTGTTAGCCATGACAGTCTCGAGTCAGTGTGCACAGGTCTCTATCAGCTTTGCACCTCAGGACAATGACAATTTGCCAACTCGCTGAAGCTCTGTCAGGTAACATGTTTATTGTCAGTGAACAGCCTTTCTCAACCCTAACCACAAATTCTCAATTGGATTGACATCTTTACTCTGGCTCAGCGACAGTAACATTGTTGCTTCATGCTATTCCTGCGTTCCTTTTGACTTTACGTTTGGGGTTGTTATCTATCAAATCTCTAAAGGCACAGTTTGTTTTTGCAGACTGCATCAGGTTTCCCTCCAGGATTTCTCCTTTTATTTTGCTGCATTCACCTTATCCTCACAAGCCTCCCAAACCCTATTGAAGAGAAGCATCCCCACAGCATGATGCTGCCTCCACCGTCCTTCACAGTGGGGATGGTGTGTTGTGTGCAGTTTCCAAGAATGACTTTAGTCTGATGGCTTCATTTTGCTCTTATTAGACCATGAAACTTTCACTAACTGCCTCCGGTGTCCCATGTTGCTTCTGGCAAACTCTAGCTGAGATGTCATGCGTGTTATTTTTCTTTGCCATACAGCTGTGACTGGCAAAGCAGCTGGGCAACAGTTGGTCCAAATTCTTAAAGGTCTCTTGGTGGTCTCCCTCACTCGTCTTCTTACATGATCACCCATTTTTTGTGGATGGCCTGCTCTAGGCAGATTTACAGCTGTGCCATAGTCTTTCCATTTCTAATGGCTGATTTAACTGGACTCCAAGAGAGATTCAGTGACTTGGATATTTTCTTGTCTCCCTCCCTTGACTTATTCTTTTCAAGCCCCTATTCATGGAGTTGCACAGAGTGCTCTATTGCCTTCTTTGTGTAGGTTTAGTCAAGACGATGTCTCACAACAAGCTGCAACTTCCATTTATTGGTCATTTATACTACAATCAATAGATGCTCCGTTGAACTCATTAGGTGACTTCTAAAACCAATTGGCTGCCACAGTGTGTCATATTAAATAGGTTAAATACTTATGAGATCAATTATTTTGTGTTTTATATTTGTAATTAATTGAGACCACTTTGCAGAGATCTGCTTTCACTTTGACATGATGGAGTCTTGTAAATGATAAAACATGAACGTCCAAGGTAGTGAATACTTTTTATAGGCACTGAATTTTTGCAATCCTATGGAAAAGATGTCTGATAAATCAATTATATTTTAACTGCAATTTTACGTAAAGTTCAGAACAGATCTCAGGCATGCATATAATATGCTAAGGCTGTTACTTTTATAGAATTGTATTAATTAGATTTGGCTGTTTTGTGATGTGAAACTGACACTCTGTGTGTGAGTGTGTCCTGTAATGAAGCTGTGTTGGTTTCTGCCTTATGCGATGTGCTTCTAACACTTTGACCATAAACTGAATTTGGTAGGTTAAGGAAACAAATGGGTGGATGGGCACAGAGCAGGTATGGAGATGTCACCAAAATTACTAAAGAGGCAGCAAAAAAACTCACAATGATCAGAATACTCTTCAGAACTTATGCAAAATGCATGTTATTAAATAAAACGCAAACATAAAGATGGATATGTTCAAGAACCTTAACTATACTTTCAAGAAGTGGAAGGCCAAAATATAAGGGACAAATATGTAAAGCACAGGTCACTAATAGTCGGACCGCGGTTCAGGTCTGGACCCAGACTCTGTTCTGTCCAGACCCAGACATATCATTGAGTTTGATTTAGTTTTGGCAGAGATTACATTTTTACCGGCGGCTCTTTTCTGACAGTGTTTCAACACCACTACTCAGTGAACGGGACCTCCTATGTGTCTCTGATTGGCCAATACTTGTTGCCTTCGTGGGTTCGAGTTGGTTGGGTTTAAGCATGAAGACTGATATTGGTCAAAGTGAAGGCAAGAATGTCAGCCAATCACAGGCAGAGTAGGGCGCGCCTTCACTGAATAGAGGAGCGGAAAACCTGCATTTTGAGAGAAAACAGCTGGCACTCTTGTGGCAGTGGCATTGACGTGGAGAGAAAAATTATATACAGGAGTGAGAAGACAAGAGAGAGAAAAGCGACGAAATAGTCAATGTGCCATGGCTTTTGCTAAACGGCGGAAGCTTGACACTGAAAACCGGGCTTTTAATCCGGAATTAACCGAGGCGTTTATGTTCATACTTCCCATAGGAAGCTTGAAACCGCTGTTTCTCATCTGCTCTGAGACGGTGGCAGTGGTTAAAGGCGGGGATGTGAAACACCATTACGAAACTAAGCACAAAATTACATTTGAGAAAAGTTACACACTAAATTTGCCAGTTAGGCTACAGAAAACAAGCAATCTTAAAGCCAACTAACGATCGGTCAACGAGGATTTTAACACATTCATTTACTGGCCAACAACTCGCTAATGAGTCTTCCCTCAGAGATGCGTGGATTTTGGGACGTCACAAAAAAACATTCAGTGATGACAATCTTCACAAATGCATGAGGATGGCACTGACACCATTCCAGTCCAGATTTAAAATCCTGGCAGACCAAGCAAGAGCTCATTTCTCTCACTGAACAAGAGAAAGTAGGCAGTGGGATATGAGGGAAAGAAGGAGGGGAAGATACGTTCAGTTATTTAAAGATGTTCAGATTTACTGTGAAACTGGTTAAGCCTGTTCAGTTGTGCACATATTAAAAACTCATATATTTTATTTTTATATGAGGCCAAGTCTTTTTTTTTGTTGAACCGTTAAAACTTGTTATTATTATTATTATTATTATTATTATTATGAAAGTACTTATTATTTGTAATTCTTAGTTGAATGTCAAAGTTACCTTGCTTTTACTTACTTTTACTGTTATTTATTTTTTCTTATTTTATTGTACGTAGCCCTCCAGAGTCCAGAGTTGCACTAAAAATAAATATTGTTTGAATTTGAGTCATTGACTTCACACAGTGCAGATGTTGACACAATGGCAATGCTACTTCAAAATATATAAATTAATTGTAATGTAAAAATTATAATGCAACTTAAACATGATGATGCTGCGGACCTGTACATGAGGACATTTTCTCTATGCGGACCTCCTTAAATCATAATTGACTACCACTGATGTAAAGGATGTAAGGGTTTATCTTAACATGAAGCAATCTCATCTTCTTGGCAGTATGCAGAAGTCTTAAAAAACAAAATCAAACCTTAAGTTGCATACTAAAACTGTTAAAATTGTAATGCTTTAGTGAAAGGGTATTTGGCATAGAGTGTGAAAGTTTGGCTCAAAACTCCAAGA
The DNA here is from genome assembly GCA_026402145.1 of Polypterus bichir lapradei. Classification (NCBI taxonomy): domain Eukaryota; kingdom Metazoa; phylum Chordata; class Cladistia; order Polypteriformes; family Polypteridae; genus Polypterus; species Polypterus bichir. Next base: position 2,121,961 of record JANRMT010062853.1, on the reverse strand, counting down.
AAAAAAAGCAATGGACACACAAACAAATGCATCCCTGGATTGAAAGGCATGTTCTGCTCTGATAAACCAAGTGAACTTATCGAATGGAGTTTTGAACACAAAAGGCTACTTGAGCACCTCCACATCTATTTGAATTTCTCCAAGTCTTTGATAGAGCTGATCTCACATAAATATCTATCTATCTATCTATCTATCTATCTATCTATCTATCTATCTATCTATC